>CM049390.1:9858545-9881545 GCA_026937815.1 Etheostoma perlongum | reverse complement strand
GTCTAACCCAGAGTTTGAATGAACCTGGCTTAACAGTAGGAATCCATTTTAGAGTGGCCTGAAGAAGAGTTAAATATGCCTTTAACAGCCTGAATATATGTCAATATAGCTTTACTTTTAAGCCCTTAATTTTAGAATGCTACATCAGAATGCTCTGATATTACCTGAGTGACACACTGGATATGTGATGTCTCCCCCCAGACTTGGAATGAAGCTGGCATAACATCAGGATTCCTTTTTAGAGTACCCTGAATAAGAGTAAAATATGCCTTTAAAAGCCTGAAAAAGATTTAAAATACAGCATTAATTAGACATTCAAGGCTTCAATTTTAAAAATCCTACATCAGAATGGTCCTTAATTACCTGAGTGACCCAATGGATATGTAGTGTCTAACCCAGAGTTTGAATGAACCTGGCTTAACAGTAGGAATCCATTTTAGAGTGGCCTGAAGGAGAGTTAAATATGCCTTTAACAGCCTGAATATATGTCAATATAGCTTAGACTTTTAAGCCCTTAATTTTAAGGTCGCACATCAGAATGCTCTGATATTACCTGAGTGACCCAATGGATATGTAGTGTCTAACCCAGAGTTTGAATGAACCTGGCTTAACAGTAGGAATCCATTTTAGAGTGGCCTGAAGGAGAGTTAAATATGCCTTTAACAGCCTGAATATATGTCAATATAGCTTTACTTTTTAAGCCCTTAATTTTAAATGCTTCATCAGAATGCTCTGATATTACCTGAGTGACACACTGGATATGTGATGTCTCCCCAGACTTGGAATGAAGCTGGCATAACATCAGGATTCCTTTTTAGAGTACCCTGAATAAGAGTAAAATATGCCTTTAAAAGCCTGAAAAAGATTTAAAATACAGCATTAATTAGACATTCAAGGCTTCAATTTTAAAATCCTATAACAGAATGGTCCTTAATTACCTGAGTGACCCAATGGATATGTAGTGTCTAACCCAGAGTTTGAATGAACCTGGCTTAACAGTAGGAATCCATTTTAGAGTGGCCTGAAGGAGAGTTAAATATGCCTTTAACAGCCTGAATATATGTCAATATAGCTTTACTTTTAAGCCCTTAATTTTAGAATGCTTCAACAGAATGCTCTGATATTACTTGAAGGACACACTGGATATGTGATGTCTCCCGGAGACTTGGAATGAAGCTGGCATAACATCAGGATTCCTTTTAGAACTCCCTGAATAAGAGTAAAATATGCCTTTAAAAGCCTGAAAAAGATTTAAAATACAGCATTAATTAGACATTCAAGTCTTCAATTTTAAAATCCTACATCAGAATGGACCTTAATTACCTGAGTGACCCAATGGATATGTAGTGTCTAACCCAGAGTTTGAATGAACCTGGCTTAACAGTAGGAATCCATTTTAGAGTGGCCTGAAGGAGAGTTAAATATGCCTTTAACAGCCTGAATATATGTCAATATAGCTTTACTTTTAAGCCCTTAATTTTAGAATCCTACATCAGAATGCTCTGATATTACCTGAGGACACACTGGATATGTGATGTCTCCCCCAGACTTGGAATGAAGCTGGCATAACATCAGGATTACTTTTTAGAGTACCCTGAATAAGAGTAAAATATGCCTTTAAAAGCCTGAAAAAGATTTAAAATACAGCATTAATTAGACATTCAAGGCTTCAATTTTAAAATCCTACATCAGAATGGTCCTTAATTACCTGAGTGACCCAATGGATATGTAGTGTCTAACCCAGAGTTTGAATGAACCTGGCTTAACAGTAGGAATCCATTTTAGAGTGGCCTGAAGGAGAGTTAAATATGCCTTTAACAGCCTGAATATATGTCTATATAGCTTTACTTTTAAGCTCTTAATTTTAGAATGCTTCAACAGAATGCTCTGATATTACTTGAAGGACACACTGGATATGTGATGTCTCCCAGACTTGGAATGAAGCTGGCATAACATCAGGATTCCATTTTTAGAAGTACCCCTGAATAAGAGTAAAATATGCCTTTAAAAGCCTGAAAAAGATTTAAAATACAGCATTAATTAGACATTCAAGGCTTCAATTTTAAAATCCTACATCAGAATGGTCCTTAATTACCTGAGTGACCCAATGGATATGTAGTGTCTAACCCAGAGTTTGAATGAACCTGGCTTAACAGTAGGAATCCATTTTAGAGTGGCCTGAAGAGAGTTAAATATGCCTTTAACAGCCTGAATATATGTCAATATAGCTTTACTTTTAAGCCCTTAATTTTAGAATGCTTCATCAGAATGCTCTGATATTACCTGAGGGACACACTGGATATGTGATGTCTCCCCAGACTTGGAATGAAGCTGGCATAACATCAGGATTCCTTTTTTAGAGTACCCTGAATAAGAATAAAATATGCCTTTAAAAGCCTGAAAAGATTTAAAATACAGCATTAATTAGACATTCAAGGCTTCAATTTTAAAATCCTACATCAGAATGGTCCTTAATTACCTGAGTGACCCAATGGATATGTAGTGTCTAACCCAGAGTTTGAATGAACCTGGCTTAACAGTAGGAATCCATTTTAGAGTGGCCTGAAGGAGAGTTAAATATGCCTTTAACAGCCTGAATATATGTCAATATAGCTTTACTTTTAAGCCCTTAATTTTAGAATGCTTCATCAGAATGCTCTGATATTACCTGAGTGACCCAATGGATATGTATTGTCTAACCCAGAGTTTGAATGAACCTGGCTTAACAGTAGGAATCCATTTTAGAGTGGCCTGAAGGAGAGTTAAATATGCCTTTAACAGCCTGAATATATGTCAATATAGCTTTACTTTTAAGCCCTTAATTTTAGAATGCTTCATCAGAATGCTCTGATATTACCTGAGGGACACACTGGATATGTGATGTCTCCCCAGACTTGGAATGAAGCTGGCATAACATCAGGATTCCTTTTAGAGTGGCCTGAATAAGAATAAAATATGCCTTTAAAAGCCTGAAAAATATTTAAAATACAGCATTAATTAGACATTCAAGGCTTCAATTTTAAAATCCTACATCAGAATGGTCCTTAATTACCTGAGTGACCCAATGGATATGTAGTGTCTAACCCAGAGTTTGAATGAACCTGGCTTAACAGTAGGAATCCATTTTAGAGTGGCCTGAAGGAGAGTTAAATATGCCTTTAACAGCCTGAATATATGTCAATATAATTTTACTTTTAAGCCCTTAATTTTAGAATGCTTCATCAGAATGCTCTGATATTACCTGAAGGACACACTGGATATGTGATGTCTCCCCAGACTTGGAATGAAGCTGGCATAACATCAGGATTCCTTTTTAGAACCCTGAATAAGAGTAAAATATGCCTTTAAAAGCCTGAAAAAGATTTAAAATACAGCATTAATTAGACATTCAAGTCTTCAATTTTAAAATCCTACATCAGAATGGACCTTAATTACCTGAGTGACCCAATGGATATGTAGTGTCTAACCCAGAGTTTGAATGAACCTGGCTTAACAGTAGGAATCCATTTTAGAGTGGCCTGAAGGAGAGTTAAATATGCCTTTAACAGCCTGAATATATGTCAATATAGCTTTACTTTTAAGCCCTTAATTTTAAATGCTACATCAGAATGCTCTGATATTACCTGAGTGACACACTGGATATGTGATGTCTCCCCAGACTTGGAATGAAGCTGGCATAACATCAGGATTCCTTTTTAGAGTACCCTGAATAAGAGTAAAATATGCCTTTAAAAGCCTGAAAAAGATTTAAAATACAGCATTAATTAGACATTCAAGTCTTCAATTTTAAAATCCTACATCAGAATGGACCTTAATTACCTGAGTGACCCAATGGATATGTAGTGTCTAACCCAGAGTTTGAATGAACCTGGCTTAACAGTAGGAATCCATTTTAGAGTGGCCTGAAGGAGAGTTAAATATGCCTTTAACAGCCTGAATATATGTCAATATAGCTTTTTTTTAAGCCCTTAATTTTAAAAGTCGCACATCAGAATGCTCTGATATTACCTGAGTGACCCAATGGATATGTAGTGTCTAACCCAGAGTTTGAATGAACCTGGCTTAACAGTAGGAATCCATTTTAGAGTGGCCTGAAGGAGAGTTAAATATGCCTTTAACAGCCTGAATATATGTCAATATAGCATTTTACTTTTAAGCTTCTTAATTTTAAAATCCTTACATCAGAATGCTCTGATATTACCTGAGGACACACTGGATATGTGATGTCTAACCAGAGACTTGGAATGAACCTGGCATAACATCAGGATTCCTTTTTAGAGTACCCTGAATAAGAGTAAAATATGCCTTTAAAGCCTGAAAAATATTTAAAATACAGCATTAATTAGACATTCAAGGCTTCAATTTTAAAATCCTACATCAGAATGGTCCTTAATTACCTGAGTGACCCAATGGATATGTAGTGTCTAACCCAGAGTTTGAATGAACCTGGCTTAACAGTAGGAATCCATTTTAGAGTGGCCTGAAAAAGAGTTAAATATGCCTTTAACAGCCTGAATATATGTCAATATAATTTACTTTTAAGCCCTTAATTTTAGAATGCTTCAATCAGAATGCTCTGATATTACCTGAAGGACACACTGGATATGTGATGTCTCCCCAGACTTGGAATGAAGCTGGCATAACATCAGGATTCCTTTTAGAGTACCCTGAATAAGAGTAAAATATGCCTTTAAAAGCCTGAAAAAAGATTTAAAATACAGCATTAATTAGACATTCAAGTCTTCAATTTTAAAATCCTACATCAGAATGGACCTTAATTACCTGAGTGACCCAATGGATATGTAGTGTCTAACCCAGAGTTTGAATGAACCTGGCTTAACAGTAGGAATCCATTTTAGAGTGGCCTGAAGGAGAGTTAAATATGCCTTTAACAGCCTGAATATATGTCAATATAGCTTTACTCTTAAGCCCTTAATTTTAAAGTTGTACATCAGAATGCTCTGATATTACCTGAGTGACACACTGGATATGTGATATCTCCCCCAGACTTGGAATGAAGCTGGCATAACATCAGGATTCCTTTTTAGAACCCTGAATAAGAGTAAAATATGCCTTTAAAAGCCTGAAAAAGATTTAAAATACAGCATTAATTAGACATTCAAGGCTTCAATTTTAAAATCCTATAACAGAATGGTCCTTAATTACCTGAGTGACCCAATGGATATGTAGTGTCTAACCCAGAGTTTGAATGAACCTGGCTTAACAGTAGGAATCCATTTTAGAGTGGCCTGAAGGAGAGTTAAATATGCCTTTAACAGCCTGAATATATGTCAATATAGCTTTCTTTTAAGCCCTTAATTTTAAATGCACATCAGAATGCTCTGATATTACCTGAGTGACCCAATGGATATGTAGTGTCTAACCCAGAGTTTGAATGAACCTGGCTTAACAGTAGGAATCCATTTTAGAGTGGCCTGAAGGAGAGTTAAATATGCCTTTAACAGCCTGAATATATGTCAATATAGCTTTACTTTTAAGCCCTTAATTTTAAAGTTGTACATCAGAATGCTCTGATATTACCTGAGTGACACACTGGATATGTGATATCTCCCCCAGACTTGGAATGAAGCTGGCATAACATCAGGATTCCTTTTTAGAGTACCCTGAATAAGAGTAAAATATGCCTTTAAAAGCCTGAAAAAGATTTAAAATACAGCATTAATTAGACATTCAAGGCTTCAATTTTAAAATCCTACATCAGAATGGTCCTTAATTACCTGAGTGACCCAATGGATATGTAGTGTCTAACCCAGAGTTTGAATGAACCTGGCTTAACAGTAGGAATCCATTTTAGAGTGGCCTGAAGGAGAGTTAAATATGCCTTTAACAGCCTGAATATATGTCAATATAGCTTTACTTTTAAGCCCTTAATTTTAGAATGCTTCAACAGAATGCTCTGATATTACTTGAAGGACACACTGGATATGTGATGTCTCCCGGAGACTTGGAATGAAGCTGGCATAACATCAGGATTCCTTTTTAGAACTCCCTGAATAAGAGTAAAATATGCCTTTAAAAGCCTGAAAAAGATTTAAAATACAGCATTGATTAGACATTCAAGTCTTCAATTTTAAAATCCTACATCAGAATGGACCTTAATTACCTGAGTGACCCAATGGATATGTAGTGTCTAACCCAGAGTTTGAATGAACCTGGCTTAACAGTAGGAATCCATTTTAGAGTGGCCTGAAGGAGAGTTAAATATGCCTTTAACAGCCTGAATATATGTCAATATAGCTTTACTCTTAAGCCCTTAATTTTAAAGTTGTACATCAGAATGCTCTGATATTACCTGAGTGACACACTGGATATGTGATATCTCCCCCAGACTTGGAATGAAGCTGGCATAACATCAGGATTCCTTTTTAGAGTACCCTGAATAAGAGTAAAATATGCCTTTAAAAGCCTGAAAAAGATTTAAAAATACAGCATTAATTAGACATTCAAGGCTTCAATTTTAAAATCCTACATCAGAATGGTCCTTAATTACCTGAGTGACCCAATGGATATGTAGTGTCTAACCCAGAGTTTGAATGAACCTGGCTTAACAGTAGGAATCCATTTTAGAGTGGCCTGAAGGAGAGTTAAATATGCCTTTAACAGCCTGAATATATGTCAATATAGCTTTACTTTTAAGCTCTTAATTTTAGAATGCTTCAACAGAATGCTCTGATATTACTTGAAGGACACACTGGATATGTGATGTCTCCCGGAGACTTGGAATGAATATAAGAGTAAAAAATATGCCTTTAAAAGCCTGAAAAAGATTTAAAATACAGCATTAATTAGACATTCAAGGCTTCAATTTTAAAATTCTACATCAGAATGGACCTTAATTACCTGAGTGACCCAATGGATATGTAGTGTCTAACCCAGAGTTTGAATGAACCTGGCTTAACAGTAGGAATCCATTTTAGAGTGGCCTGAAGAAGAGTTAAATATGCCTTTAACAGCCTGAATATATGTCTATATAGCTTTACTTTTAAGCTCTTAATTTTAGAATGCTTCATCAGAATGCTCTGATATTACCTGAGGGACACACTGGATATGTGATGTCTAACCCCCCAGTTTGGAATGAAGCTGGCTTAACATCAGGATTCCTTTTTTAGAGTACCCTGAATAAGAGTAAAATATGCCTTTAAAAGCCTGAAAAGATTTAAAATACAGCCTTAATTTTTAATTAGACATTCAAGGCTTCAATTTTAAAATCCTACATCAGAATGGTCCTTAATTACCTGAGTGACCCAATGGATATGTAGTGTCTAACCCAGAGTATGAATGAACCTGGCTTAACAGTAGGAATCCATATTAGAGTGGCCTGAAGGAGAGTAAAATATGCCTTTAACAGCCTGAATATATGTTAAAATATAGCTTTACTTTTAAGCCTTAATTTTAAAATCCTACATCAGAATGGCTCTGATATTACCTGAGTGACCCAATGGATATGTAGTGTCTAACCCAGAGTTTGAATGAACCTGGCTTAACAGTAGGAATCCATTTTAGAGTGGCCTGAAGGAGAGTTAAATATGCCTTTAACAGCCTGAATATATGTCAATATAGCTTTACTTTTAAGCCCTTAATTTTAAAATGCTTCATCAGAATGCTCTGATATTACCTGAGGACACACTGGATATGTGATGTCTCCCCAGACTTGGAATGAAGCTGGCATAACATCAGGATTCCTTTTAGAGTACCCTGAATAAGAATAAAATATGCCTTTAAAAGCCTGAAAAGATTTAAAATACAGCATTAATTAGACATTCAAGGCTTCAATTTTAAAATCCTACATCAGAATGGTCCTTAATTACCTGAGTGACCCAATGGATATGTAGTGTCTAACCCAGAGTTTGAATGAACCTGGCTTAACAGTAGGAATCCATTTTAGAGTGGCCTGAAGGAGAGTTAAATATGCCTTTAACAGCCTGAATATATGTCAATATAGCTTTACTTTTAAGCCCTTAATTTTAGAATGCTTCATCAGAATGCTCTGATATTACCTGAGGACACACTGGATATGTGATGTCTCCCCAGAGACTTGGAATGAAGCTGGCATAACATCAGGATTCCTTTTTTAGAGTACCCTGAATAAGAGTAAAATATGCCTTTAAAAGCCTGAAAAAGATTTAAAATACAGCATTAATTAGACATTCAAGGCTTCAATTTTAAAATCCTACATCAGAATGGTCCTTAATTACCTGAGTGACCCAATGGATATGTAGTGTCTAACCCAGAGTTTGAATGAACCTGGCTTAACAGTAGGAATCCATTTTAGAGTGGCCTGAAGGAGAGTTAAATATGCCTTTAACAGCCTGAATATATGTCAATATAGCTTTACTTTTAAGCCCTTAATTTTAAATGCTACATCAGAATGCTCTGATATTACCTGAGGGACACACTGGATATGTGATATCTCCCCCAGACTTGGAATGAAGCTGGCATAACATCAGGATTCCTTTTTAGAGTACCCTGAATAAGAGTAAAATATGCCTTTAAAAGCCTGAAAAGATTTAAAATACAGCATTAATTAGACATTCAAGGCTTCAATTTTAAAAATCCTACATCAGAATGGTCCTTAATTACCTGAGTGACCCAATGGATATGTAGTGTCTAACCCAGAGTTTGAATGAACCTGGCTTAACAGTAGGAATCCATTTTAGAGTGGCCTGAAGGAGAGTTAAATATGCCTTTAACAGCCTGAATATATGTCAATATAGCTTTTCTTTTAAGCCCTTAATTTTAAGGTCGCACATCAGAATGCTCTGATATTACCTGAGTGACACAATGGATATGTAGTGTCTAACCCAGAGTTTGAATGAACCTGGCTTAACATCAGGAATCCTTTTTAGAGTACCCTGAATAAGAGTAAAATATGCCTTTAAAAGCCTGAATATATTTAAAATACAGCATTAATTAGACATTCAAGGCTTTAATTTTAAAATCCTACATCAGAATGGTCCTTAATTACCTGAGTGACCCAATGGATATGTAGTGTCTAACCCAGAGTTTGAATGAACCTGGCTTAACAGTAGGAATCCATTTTTAGAGTGGCCTGAATAAGAGTTAAATATGCCTTTAACAGCCTGAATATATGTCAATATAGTTTTTTTTTAAGCCCTTAATTTTAGTGGCCTGAATGGATATGTAGTGCTCTAACAATATAGCCAGAGTTTATGTCAATCTGGCTGTCCATTTTAGAGGGCCTTCAACAGAATGCTCTGATATTACCTGAAGGACACACTGGATATGTGATCTCTCCCCAGACTTGGAATGAAGCTGGCATAACATCAGGATTCCTTTTTAGAACTCCCTGAATAAGAGTAAAATATGCCTTTAAAAGCCTGAAAAAGATTTAAAATACAGCATTAATTAGACATTCAAGGCTTCAATTTTAAAATCCTACATCAGAATGGTCCTTAATTACCTGAGTGACCCAATGGATATGTAGTGTCTAACCCAGAGTTTGAATGAACCTGGCTTAACAGTAGGAATCCATTTTAGAGTGGCCTGAAGGAGAGTTAAATATGCCTTTAACAGCCTGAATATATGTCAATATAGCTTTACTTTTAAGCCCTTAATTTTAGAATGCTTCATCAGAATGCTCTGATATTACCTGAAGGACACACTGGATATGTGATGTCTCCCCCAGACTTGGAATGAAGCTGGCATAACATCAGGATTCCTTTTTAGAGTACCCTGAATAAGAGTAAAATATGCCTTTAAAAGCCTGAAAAAGATTTAAAATACAGCATTAATTAGACATTCAAGGCTTCAATTTTAAAATCCTACATCAGAATGGTCCTTAATTACCTGAGTGACCCAATGGATATGTAGTGTCTAACCCAGAGTTTGAATGAACCTGGCTTAACAGTAGGAATCCATTTTAGAGTGGCCTGAAGGAGAGTTAAATATGCCTTTAACAGCCTGAATATATGTCAATATAGCTTTACTTTTAAGCCCTTAATTTTAAAATGCTACATCAGAATGCTCTGATATTACCTGAGGACACACTGGATATGTGATGTCTCCCCAGACTTGGAATGAAGCTGGCATAACATCAGGATTCCTTTTAGAGTACCCTGAATAAGAGTAAAATATGCCTTTAAAAGCCTGAAAAAGATTTAAAATACAGCATTAATTAGACATTCAAGGCTTCAATTTTAAATCCTACATCAGAATGGTCCTTAATTACCTGAGTGACCCAATGGATATGTAGTGTCTAACCCAGAGTTTGAATGAACCTGGCTTAACAGTAGGAATCCATTTAGAGTGGCCTGAAGGAGAGTTAAATATGCCTTTAACAGCCTGAATATATGTCAATATAGCTTTTACTTTTAAGCTCTTAATTTTAGAATGCTTCATCAGAATGCTCTGATATTACCTGAGGGACCCATGGATATGTAGTGTCTAACCCAGAGTTTGAATGAACCTGGCTTAACAGTAGGAATCCATTTTAGAGTGGCCTGAAGGAGAGTTAAATATGCCTTTAACAGCCTGAATATATGTCAATATAGCATTTTTACTTTTAAGCCCTTAATTTTTAAAGGTCGTACATCAGAATGCTCTGATATTACCTGAGTGACCCAATGGATATGTGATGTCTCCCCAGACTTTGAATGGCTTATAACATCAGGATTCCTTTTTAGAGTACCCTGAATAAGAGTAAAATATGCCTTTAAAAGCCTGAAAAAGATTTAAAATACAGCATTAATTAGACATTCAAGGCTTCAATTTTAAAATCCTACATCAGAATGCTCTTATATTACCTGAGTGACCCAATGGATATGTAGTGTCTAACCCAGAGTTTGAATGAACCTGGCTTAACAGTAGGAATCCATTTTAGAGTGGCCTGAAGGAGAGTTAAATATGCCTTTAACAGCCTGAATATATGTCAATATAGCTTTACTTTTAAGCCCTTAATTTTAAATGCTTCATCAGAATGCTCTGATATTACCTGAGGGACACACTGGATATGTGATGTCTCCCCAGACTTGGAATGAAGCTGGCATAACATCAGGATTCCTTTTTAGAGTACCCTGAAAAGAGTAAAATATGCCTTTAAAAGCCTGAAAAAGATTTAAAATACAGCATTAATTAGACATTCAAGGCTTCAATTTTAAAATCCTACATCAGAATGGTCCTTAATTACCTGAGTGACCCAATGGATATGTAGTGTCTAACCCAGAGTTTGAATGAACCTGGCTTAACAGTAGGAATCCATTTTAGAGTGGCCTGAAGGAGAGTTAAATATGCCTTTAACAGCCTGAATATATGTCAATATAGCTTTACTTTTAAGCCCTTAATTTTAAATCGCACATCAGAATGCTCTGATATTACCTGAGGACACACTGGATATGTGATGTCCCCAGACTTGGAATGAAGCTGGCATAACATCAGGATTCCTTTTTAGAGTACCCTGAATAAGAGTAAAATATGCCTTTAAAAGCCTGAAAAAGATTTAAAATACAGCATTAATTAGACATTCAAGGCTTCAATTTTAAAATCCTACATCAGAATGGTCCTTAATTACCTGAGTGACCCAATGGATATGTAGTGTCTAACCCAGAGTTTGAATGAACCTGGCTTAACAGTAGGAATCCATTTTAGAGTGGCCTGAAGGAGAGTTAAATATGCCTTTAACAGCCTGAATATATGTCAATATAGCTTTACTTTTAAGCCCTTAATTTTAAAGTCGTACATCAGAATGCTCTGATATTACCTGAGTGACACACTGGATATGTGATATCTCCCCCAGACTTGAATGAACCTGGCATAACATCAGGATTCCTTTTTTAGAGTACCCTGAAAAAGAGTAAAATATGCCTTTAAAAGCCTGAAAAAGATTTAAAATACAGCATTAATTAGACATTCAAGGCTTCAATTTTAAAATCCTACATCAGAATGGTCCTTAATTACCTGAGTGACCCAATGGATATGTAGTGTCTAACCCAGAGTTTGAATGAACCTGGCTTAACATAGGAATCCATTTTAGAGTGGCCTGAAGGAGAGTTAAATATGCCTTTAACAGCCTGAATATATGTCAATATAGCTTTAATTTTCAAGCCCTTAATTTTAAAATCCTACATCAGAATGCTCTGATATTACCTGAGTGACACACTGGATATGTGATGTCTCCCCCAGACTTGGAATGAAGCTGGCATAACATCAGGATTCCTTTTTAGAGTACCCTGAAAAAGAGTAAAATATGCCTTTAAAAGCCTGAAAAATTATTTAATATAGCAGCATTAATTAGACATTCAAGGCTTCAATTTTAAAATCCTACATCAGAATGGTCCTTAATTACCTGAGTGACCCAATGGATATGTAGTGTCTAACCCAGAGTTTGAATGAACCTGGCTTAACAGTAGGAATCCATTTTAGAGTGGCCTGAAGGAGAGTTAAATATGCCTTTAACAGCCTGAATATATGTCAATATAGCTTTACTTTTAAGCTCTTAATTTTAGAATGCTTCATCAGAATGCTCTGATATTACCTGAGGACACACTGGATATGTGATGTCTCCCCCAGACTTGGAATGAAGCTGGCATAACATCAGGATTCCTTTTTAGAGAACCCTGAATAAGAGTAAAATATGCCTTTAAAAGCCTGAAAAAGATTTAAAATACAGCATTAATTAGACATTCAAGGCTTCAATTTTAAAATCCTACATCAGAATGGTCCTTAATTACCTGAGTGACCCAATGGATATGTAGTGTCTAACCCAGAGTTTGAATGAACCTGGCTTAACAGTAGGAATCCATTTTAGAGTGGCCTGAAGGAGAGTTAAATATGCCTTTAACAGCCTGAATATATGTCAATATAGCTTTACTTTTAAGCTCTTAATTTTAGAATGCTTCATCAGAATGCTCTGATATTACCTGAGGGACACACTGGATATGTGATGTCTCCCCCAGACTTGGAATGAAGCTGGCATAACATCAGGATTCCTTTTTAGAGTACCCTGAATAAGAGTAAAATATGCCTTTAAAAGCCTGAAAAAGATTTAAAATACAGCATTAATTAGACATTCAAGGCTTCAATTTTAAAATCCTACATCAGAATGGTCCTTAATTACCTGAGTGACCCAATGGATATGTAGTGTCTAACCCAGAGTTTGAATGAACCTGGCTTAACAGTAGGAATCCATTTTAGAGTGGCCTGAAGGAGAGTTAAATATGCCTTTAACAGCCTGAATATATGTCAATATAGCTTTTTTTAAGCCCTTAATTTTAGAATGCTTCATCAGAATGCTCTGATATTACCTGAGTGACCCAATGGATATGTATGTCTAACCCAGAGTTTGAATGAACCTGGCTTAACAGTAGGAATCCATTTTAGAGTGGCCTGAAAAGAGTTAAATATGCCTTTAACAGCCTGAATATATGTCAATATAGCTTTACTTTTAAGCCCTTAATTTTAAATCCACATCAGAATGCTCTGATATTACCTGAGGACCACATGGATATGTGATGTCTCCCCCAGAGTTTGAATGAACCTGGCATAACATCAGATTCCTTTTTAGAGTACCCTGAATAAGAGTAAAATATGCCTTTAAAAGCCTGAATATATGTAATTAGACATTCAAGGCTTCAATTTTAAAATCCTACATCAGAATGGTCCTTGAATTACCTGAGTGACCCAATGGATATGTAGTGTCTAACCCAGAGTTTGAATGAACCTGGCTTAACAGTAGGAATCCATTTTAGAGTGGCCTGAAGGAGAGTTAAATATGCCTTTAACAGCCTGAATATATGTCAATATAGCTTTACTTTTTCTTAATTTTAGAATGCTTCATCAGAATGCTCTGATATTACCTGAGGACACACTGGATATGTGATGTCTCCCCAGACTTTGAATGAAGCTGGCATAACACATCAGGATTCCTTTTTAGAGTACCCTGAATAAGAGTAAAATATGCCTTTAAAAGCCTGAAAAGATTTAAGATACAGCATTAATTAGACATTCAAGGCTTCAATTTTAAAATCCTACATCAGAATGGTCTGAATTACCTGAGTGACCCAATGGATATGTAGTGTCTAACCCAGAGTTTGAATGAACCTGGCTTAACAGTAGGAATCCATTTTAGAGTGGCCTGAAGGAGAGTTAAATATGCCTTTAACAGCCTGAAAATATGTCAATATAGCTTTACTTTTAAGCCCTTAATTTTAAAATCCTACATCAGAATGCTCTGATATTACCTGAGGGACACACTGGATATGTGATGTCTCCCCCAGACTTGGAATGAAGCTGGCATAACAGTAGGAATCCATTTTAGAGTGGCCTGAAGGAGAGTTAAATATGCCTTTAACAGCCTGAAAAGATTTAAAATACAGCATTATAGACATTCAAGGCTTCAATTTTAAAATCCTACATCAGAATGGTCCTTAATTACCTGAGTGACCCAATGGATATGTAGTGTCTAACCCAGAGTTGGAATGAACCTGGCTTAACAGTAGGAATCCATTTTAGAGTGGCCTGAAAAGAGTTAAATATGCCTTTAACAGCCTGAAATATGTTAATATACACTTTTAGACATTCCTTAATTTTAAAATCCTACATCAGAATGGTCCTGATATTACCTGAGTGACCCAATGGATATGTGTGTCTAACCCAGAGTTTGAATGAACCTGGCTTAACAGTAGGAATCCATTTTAGAGTGGCCTGAAAGGAAGTTAAATATGCCTTTAACAGCCTGAATATATGTCAATATAGCTAGGAATCCCCTGAAAAGTTAAATATGTAGCTCTACTTTTAAGCCCTTAATTTTAAAATCCTACATCAGAATGCTCTGATATTACCTGAGTGACACAATGGATATGTGATGTCTCCCCAGACTTGGAATGAACCTGGCATAACATCAGGATTCCATTTTAGAAGCCTGAAAAAGAGTTAAAATATGCCTTTAAAAGCCTGAAAAATATTTAAAATACAGCATTAATTAGACATTTAAGCTTCAATTTTAAAATCCTTCATCAGAATGGTCCTGAATTACCTGAGTGACCCAATGGATATGTAGTGTCTAACCCAGAGTTTGAATGAACCTGGCTTAACAGTAGGAATCCATTTTAGAGTGGCCTGAAGGAGAGTTAAATATGCCTTTAACAGCCTGAATATATGTCAATATAGCTTTACTTTTAAGCCCTTAATTTTAAATGCTTCATCAGAATGCTCTGATATTACCTGAGTGACACAATGGATATGTGATGTCTCCCCAGACTTGGAATGAAGCTGGCATAACATCAGGATTCCTTTTTAGAGTACCCTGAATAAGAGTAAAATATGCCTTTAAAAGCCTGAAAAAGATTTAAAATACAGCATTAATTAGACATTCAAGGCTTCAATTTTAAAATCCTACATCAGAATGGTCCTTAATTACCTGAGTGACCCAATGGATATGTAGTGTCTAACCCAGAGTTTGAATGAACCTGGCTTAACAGTAGGAATCCATTTTAGAGTGGCCTGAAGGAGAGTTAAATATGCCTTTAACAGCCTGAATATATGTCAATATAGCTTTACTTTTAAGCCCTTAATTTTAAATGCTTCATCAGAATGCTCTGATATTACCTGAGGACACACTGGATATGTGATGTCTCCCCAGACTTGGAATGAAGCTGGCATAACATCAGGATTCCTTTTTAGAGTAGCCTGAAAAGAGTAAAATATGCCTTTAAAAGCCTGAAAAAGATTTAAAATACAGCATTAATTAGACATTCAAGGCTTCAATTTTAAAATCCTACATCAGAATGGTCCTTAATTACCTGAGTGACCCAATGGATATGTAGTGTCTAACCCAGAGTTTGAATGAACCTGGCTTAACAGTAGGAATCCATTTTAGAGTGGCCTGAAGGAGAGTTAAATATGCCTTTAACAGCCTGAATATATGTCAATATAGCTTTACTTTTAAGCCCTTAATTTTAGAATGCTTCATCAGAATGCTCTGATATTACCTGAGGACACACTGGATATGTGATGTCTCCCCCAGACTTGGAATGAAGCTGGCATAACATCAGGATTCCTTTTTAGAGTGGCCTGAATAAGAGTAAAATATGCCTTTAAAAGCCTGAAAAAGATTTAAAATACAGCATTAATTAGACATTCAAGGCTTCAATTTTAAAATCCTACATCAGAATGGTCCTTAATTACCTGAGTGACCCAATGGATATGTAGTAGTGTCTAACCCAGAGTTTGAATGAACCTGGCTTAACAGTAGGAATCCATTTTAGAGTGGCCTGAAGAAGAGTTAAATATGCCTTTAACAGCCTGAATATATGTCTATATAGCTTTACTTTTAAGCTCTTAATTTTAGAATGCTTCATCAGAATGCTCTGATATTACCTGAGGACACACTGGATATGTGATGTCTCCCCCAGACTTGGAATGAAGCTGGCATAACATCAGGATTCCTTTTTAGAGTACCCTGAATAAGAGTAAAATATGCCTTTAAAAGCCTGAAAAAGATTTAAAATACAGCATTAATTAGACATTCAAGGCTTCAATTTTTAAAATCCTACATCAGAATGGTCCTTAATTACCTGAGTGACCCAATGGATATGTAGTGTCTAACCCAGAGTTTGAATGAACCTGGCTTAACAGTAGGATTCCATTTTAGAGTGGCCTGAAGGAGAGTTAAATATGCCTTTAACAGCCTGAATATATGTCAATATAGCTTTACTTTTAAGCCCTTAATTTTAAATGCTTCATCAGAATGCTCTGATATTACCTGAGTGACCCAATGGATATGTATGTCTAACCCAGAGTTTGAATGAACCTGGATAACAGTAGGAATCCATTTTAGATTGGCCTGAAGGAGAGTTAAATATGCCTTTAAAGCCTGGCAATATAGCTTTTACTTTTAAGCCCTTAATTTTAAATGCTTCATCAGAATGCTCTGATATTTGAAGGACACACTGGATGTATGTCTCCCCAGAGTTTGAATGAAGCTGGCATAACATCAGGATTCCTTTTTAGAACCCTGAATTAAAATATGCCTTTAAAAAGCCTGAAAAATATTTAAGATACAGCATTAATTAGACATTCAAGGCTTCAATTTTAAAATCCTACATCAGAATGGTCCTTAATTACCTGAGTGACCCAATGGATATGTAGTGTCTAACCCAGAGTTTGAATGAACCTGGCTTAACAGTAGGAATCCATTTTAGAGTGGCCTGAAGGAGAGTTAAATATGCCTTTAACAGCCTGAATATATGTCAATATAGCTTTACTTTTAAGCCCTTAATTTTAAATGCTTCACATCAGAATGCTCTGATATTACCTGAGGACACACTGGATATGTGATGTCTCCCCCAGACTTGGAATGAAGCTGGCATAACATCAGGATTCCTTTTAGAGTCCCTGAATAAGAGTAAAATATGCCTTTAAAAGCCTGAAAAAAGATTTAAAATACAGCATTAATTAGACATTCAAGTCTTCAATTTTAAAATCCTACATCAGAATGGTCCTTAATTACCTGAGTGACCCAATGGATATGTAGTGTCTAACCCAGAGTTTGAATGAACCTGGCTTAACAGTAGGAATCCATTTTAGAGTGGCCTGAAGGAGAGTTAAATATGCCTTTAACAGCCTGAATATATGTCAATATAGCTTTACTTTTAAGCCCTTAATTTTAGAATGCTTCAGAATGCTCTGATATTACCTGAGGACACACTGGATATGTGATGTCTAACCCAGACTTGGAATGAAGCTGGCATAACATCAGGACCTTTTTAGAACTCCCTGAATAAGAGTAAAATATGCCTTTAAAAGCCTGAAAAAGATTTAAAATAATTTGATTAGACATTCAAGCTTCAATTTTAAAATCCTACATCAGAATGGACCTTAATTACCTGAGTGACCCAATGGATATGTAGTGTCTAACCCAGAGTTTGAATGAACCTGGCTTAACAGTAGGAATCCATTTTAGAGTGGCCTGAAGGAGAGTTAAATATGCCTTTAACAGCCTGAATATATGTCAATATAGCTTTACTTTTAAGCCCTTAATTTTAAAGCTTCACATCAGAATGCTCTGATATACCTGAGGACACACTGGATATGTGATATCTCCCCCAGACTTGGAATGAAGCTGGCATAACATCAGGATTCCTTTTTTAGAGTAACCTGAATAAGAGTAAAATATGCCTTTAAAAGCCTGAAAATATTTAAAATACAGCATTAATTAGACATTCAAGGCTTCAATTTTAAAAATCCTACATCAGAATGGTCCTTAATTACCTGAGTGACCCAATGGATATGTAGTGTCTAACCCAGAGTTTGAATGAACCTGGCTTAACAGTAGGAATCCATTTTAGAGTGGCCTGAAGGAGAGTTAAATATGCCTTTAACAGCCTGAATATATGTCAATATAGCTTTACTTTTAAGCCCTTAATTTTAGAATGCTTCATCAGAATGCTCTGATATTACCTGAGTGACACACTGGATATGTGATGTCTCCCCAGAGTTTGAATGAACCTGGCTTAACATCAGGATTCCATTTTAGAGTGGCCTGAAAAGAGTAAAATATGCCTTTAACAGCCTGATTTAAAATATGTCTTAATTAGACATTCAAGGCTTAATTTTAAAATCCTACATCAGAATGGTCCTTGATATTACCTGAGTGACCCAATGGATATGTGAGTGTCTCCCCAGAGTTTGAATGAACCTGGCTTAACAGGAATCCATTTTAGAGTCCCTGAAAAGAGTTAAATATGCCTTTAAAAGCCTGAAAATATTTAAATATAGCTTTACTTTTAATTCAAGGCTTAATTTTAAAATCCTACATCAGAATGGTCCTTGATATTACCTGAGTGACCCAATGGATATGTAGTGTCTAACCCAGAGTTTGAATGAACCTGGCTTAACAGTAGGAATCCATTTTAGAGTGGCCTGAAGGAGAGTTAAATATGCCTTTAACAGCCTGAATATATGTCAATATAGCTTTACTTTTAAGCCCTTAATTTTAGAATGCTACATCAGAATGCTCTGATATTACCTGAGTGACCACAATGGATATGTGATGTCTCCCCCAGAGTTTGAATGAACCTGGCATAACATCAGGATTCCATTTTAGAGTACCCTGAATAAGAGTAAAATATGCCTTTAAAAGCCTGAAATATGATTAAAATACAGCATTAATTAGACATTCAAGCTTCAATTTTAAAATCCTACATCAGAATGGTCCTTAATTACCTGAGTGACCCAATGGATATGTAGTGTCTAACCCAGAGTTTGAATGAACCTGGCTTAACAGTAGGAATCCATTTTAGAGTGGCCTGAAGGAGAGTTAAATATGCCTTTAACAGCCTGAATATATGTCAATATAGCTTACTTTTAAGCCCTTAATTTTAAATCTTACATCAGAATGCTCTGATATTACCTGAGTGACACACTGGATATGTGATGTCTCCCCCAGACTTGGAATGAAGCTGGCATAACATCAGGATTCCATTTTAGAGTACCCTGAATAAGAGTAAAATATGCCTTTAAAAGCCTGAAAAAGATTTAAAATACAGCATTAATTAGACATTCAAGCTTCAATTTTAAAATCCTACATCAGAATGGTCCTTAATTACCTGAGTGACCCAATGGATATGTAGTGTCTAACCCAGAGTTTGAATGAACCTGGCTTAACAGTAGGAATCCATTTTAGAGTAGCCTGAAGGAGAGTTAAATATGCCTTTAACAGCCTGAATATATGTCAATATAGCATTTTACTTTTTAAGCCCTTAATTTTAAAATCCTACATCAGAATGCTCTGATATTACCTGAGTGACCCAATGGATATGTAGTGTCTAACCCAGAGTTTGAATGAACCTGGCTTAACAGTAGGAATCCATTTTAGAGTGGCCTGAAGGAGAGTTAAATATGCCTTTAACAGCCTGAATATATGTCAATATAGCTTTACTTTTAAGCCCTTAATTTTAAATCTTACATCAGAATGCTCTGATATTACCTGAGTGACACACTGGATATGTGATGTCTCCCCAGAGTTGGAATGAAGCTGGCATAACATCAGGATTCCTTTTAGAGTAGCCTGAAAAGAGTAAAATATGCCTTTAAAAGCCTGAAAAAAGATTTAAAATACAGCATTAATTAGACATTCAAGGCTTCAATTTTAAAATCCTACATCAGAATGGTCCTTAATTACCTGAGTGACCCAATGGATATGTAGTGTCTAACCCAGAGTTTGAATGAACCTGGCTTAACAGTAGGAATCCATTTTAGAGTGGCCTGAAGGAGAGTTAAATATGCCTTTAACAGCCTGAATATATGTCAATATAGCTTTACTTTTAAGCCCTTAATTTTAGAATGCTTCATCAGAATGCTCTGATATTACCTGAGGACACACTGGATATGTGATGTCTCCCGGAGACTTGGAATGAAGCTGGCATAACATCAGGATTCCTTTTAGAACCCTGAATAAGAGTAAAATATGCCTTTAAAAGCCTGAAAAAGATTTAAAATACAGCATTAATTAGACATTCAAGGCTTCAATTTTAAAATCCTACATCAGAATGGACCTTAAT
This sequence comes from Etheostoma perlongum, assembly GCA_026937815.1. Classification (NCBI taxonomy): domain Eukaryota; kingdom Metazoa; phylum Chordata; class Actinopteri; order Perciformes; family Percidae; genus Etheostoma; species Etheostoma perlongum. Next base: position 9,861,008 of record CM049390.1, on the reverse strand, counting down.
TACCTGAGTGACCCAATGGATATGTAGTGTCTAACCCAGAGTTTGAATGAACCTGGCTTAACAGTAGGAATCCATTTTAGAGTGGCCTGAAGGAGAGTTAAATATGCCTTTAACAGCCTGAATATATGTCAATATAGCTTTTACTTTTAAGCCCTTAATTTTAAAGTCGTACATCAGAATGCTCTGATATTACCTGAGTGACACACTGGATATGTGATGTCTCCCCCAGACTTGGAATGAAGCTGGCATAACATCAGGATTCCTTTTAGAGTACCCTGAATAAGAGTAAAATATGCCTTTAAAAGCCTGAAAAAAGATTTAAAATACAGCATTAATTAGACATTCAAGGCTTCAATTTTAAAATCCTACATCAGAATGGTCCTTAATTACCTGAGTGACCCAATGGATATGTAGTGTCTAACCCAGAGTTTGAATGAACCTGGCTTAACAGTAGGAATCCATTTTAGAGTGGCCTGAAGGAGAGTTAAATATGCCTTTAACAGCCTGAATATATGTCAATATAGCTTTACTTTTAAGCCCTTAATTTTAGAATGCTTCATCAGAATGCTCTGATATTACCTGAGGGACACACTGGATATGTGATGTCTCCCCAGACTTGGAATGAAGCTGGCATAACATCAGGATTCCTTTTTAGAGTTCCCTGAATAAGAGTAAAATATGCCTTTAAAAGCCTGAAAAAGATTTAAAATACAGCATTAATTAGACATTCAAGGCTTCAATTTTAAAATCCTACATCAGAATGGTCCTTAATTACCTGAGTGACCCAATGGATATGTAGTGTCTAACGCAGAGTTTGAATGAACCTGGCTTAACAGTAGGAATCCATTTTTTAGAGTGGCCTGAAGGAGAGTTAAATATGCCTTTAACAGCCTGAATATATGTCAATATAGCTTTACTTTTAAGCCCTTAATTTTAGAATGCTTCATCAGAATGCTCTGATATTACCTGAGGGACACACTGGATATGTGATGTCTCCCCCAGACTTGGAATGAAGCTGGCATAACATCAGGATTCATTTTAGAGTACCCTGAATAAGAGTAAAATATGCCTTTAAAAGCCTGAAAAAGATTTAAAATACAGCATTAATTAGACATTCAAGGCTTCAATTTTAAAATCCTACATCAGAATGGTCCTTAATTACCTGAGTGACCCAATGGATATGTAGTGTCTAACCCAGAGTTTGAATGAACCTGGCTTAACAGTAGGAATCCATTTTAGAGTGCCTGAAGGAGAGTTAAATATGCCTTTAACAGCCTGAATATATGTCAATATAGCATTTTTTACTTTTAAGCTCTTAATTTTAAAGTTCATCAGAATGTCCTTGATATTACCTGAGTGACCCAATGGATATGTATGTCTAACCCAGAGTTTGAATGAACCTGGCTTAACAGTAGGAATCCATTTTAGAGTGGCCTGAAAAAGAGTTAAATATGCCTTTAAAGCCTGAATATATGTCAATATACTTTACTTTTAAGCCCTTAATTTTAAATGCTTCATCAGAATGCTCTGATATTACCTGAGGACACACTGGATATGTGATGTCTCCCCAGACTTGAATGAAGCTGGCATAACATCAGGATTCCTTTTTAGAGTACCCTGAATAAGAGTAAAATATGCCTTTAAAGCCTGAAAAATATTTAAAATACAGCATTAATTAGACATTCAAGGCTTCAATTTTAAAATCCTACATCAGAATGGTCCTTAATTACCTGAGTGACCCAATGGATATGTAGTGTCTAACCCAGAGTTTGAATGAACCTGGCTTAACAGTAGGAATCCATTTTAGAGTGGCCTGAAGAAGAGTTAAATATGCCTTTAACAGCCTGAATATATGTCAATATAGCTTTACTTTTAAGCCCTTAATTTTAGAATGCTTCATCAGAATGCTCTGATATTACCTGAGGGACACACTGGATATGTGATGTCTCCCCAGACTTGGAATGAAGCTGGCATAACATCAGGATTCCTTTTTTAAGAGTAAAATATGCCTTTAAAAGCCTGAATAAAATACAGCATTAAAGACATTGCTTCAATTTTAAAATCCTACATCAGAATGGTGATAAAGACCTGAGTGACCCAATGGATATGTAGTGTCTAACCCAGAGTTTGAATTAACAGTAGGAATCCATTTTAGAGTGGCCTGAAGGAGAGTTAAATATGCCTTTAACAGCCTGAATATATGTCAATATCATCAGAATGTTTCTGATATGACCTTAATCTCCCCAGACTTGGAATGAAGCTGGCATAACATAGGATTTTAGAATACCCTGAAAAGAGTAAAATATGCCTTTAAAAGCCTGAAAAGATGTCAATAATGATTACTTTTAAGCCCTTAATTTTAAAATCCTACATCAGAATGACCTTAATTACCTGAGTGACCCAATGGATATGTAGTGTCTAACCCAGAGTTTGAATGAACCTGGCTTAACATCAGGAATCCAT
>CM049390.1:9818475-9858045 GCA_026937815.1 Etheostoma perlongum | reverse complement strand
ATCCATATCTATAACCATTATTCTCATGTACAGTTTAATTCTCACTGTCATCCTTAAAATTTAGTCAGCACTCAGTTTGTGCCTAAAGGCGCTGCCGCACCAATCCGGTAATCGGTCGTCGGACAGTCTGGCTAGTTCGGTGACTTGAGTCTGTTCAGTTTTCCGTGCCGTTGTTAGTCGGAGGAGACGTTGGCTTTAATTTAGGCAAGTTTGACTTGTGGAATCGCCCAGTTGGCAGTCAGACTCAATGACCAATCTGATTGAGGGCTGATTGGTAGCCCTTGACTAGTGAATCAGTGCACTTATGGTAAAACATTTACCGGGAATCAGAATCCGCTTTATTTGCCAGGTATGAGGACACATACGAGGAATTTTTCTTTGGAACATCGTTGCTCACAATGCGCTCACATATACAAAACAACCAAACAATATATACACACTAATATATACATACTCTAAACGGAAAGATTGACAAGCAGGATGAGCGTGACGAACGCCTCTCAAAATCTGACAAATCTTTCAAACTGACCTTTTGTAGATTAAAAAAAACAGACCAATTCAGCAACTGCATGGCTTATTTCTCGTTTGAAATGTTTTCAGAAACACATTTTGGTGAACTATTTCCGTAAAATACGAGATTATGTTCCAAACGAACCGCCATTATGGTCGGCATTGAAATTTGGGAGAAACCAAACCCACGTGACATGTTCGTCATTTCTGGTTTTAATTTTTTGGGCAACAGTATAGATTGGCGCCACCTGCTGTTATGGAGACATTATGTCTCGCGCAGAACGTACGCTCAAGTCAACGTTGCTTCGGTGTGTTCCACGGTTGGCCATTGGGCTGGTGTGTCAGAGCCTTACACACCGTCAGACGGTGCAGCCAAAACGCTGGTCTTGAAGAAGAAGAAAAAATGTAGTGGGTCTGCGGCAAAAAGTTGAAACCAACTCAACTTTTGGGAGAAAAAAACGCAACCCCACATCACGCTGTGGTGGCCAATCATGTAACCGAGCATCAGACTTGTCAGTTTGATTTAAGCTGTGGTTTGAGAATCCCATACGTTTGACGGATAACAGTTATTGGGAAATATAAAGTCCACTTTTGCTTTGTTGGGGATGTAACACAAATGGGCCGTTTTCATTGACTGACTGACACACACAAACACTACTTTGTTGGTGTGAATGCCCACTAACATTAATATGAGATTAGCTCCATGTTATAGCTTATCAGTCCAGTGGTCACATAATAATCTTATAATCCTTCACCACAGTCTTGCTAAACTGTACTCACATCAGCTCAACATTTCTCCCTCTATCTGCATTTTTTGTTGCAGATTTGCTGGCTATGTGACTGGGAGCTGCTCACAACCTGAGGCGGTCAGTTTAACCCTGAAGGTGCTGGTCTCCCCTGTGCCTGTGGCTCTTATAGCTGTGGGACTGTTGATATTGTGGACCTACCCTATTGATGAAGAAAGGAGGCAGGGCAACCGAAAACTACTGCAAGAAATGCTGTAAGTGAAAAGCACACACAAGCACTTAACACGCAACTACGCAGACATTTGTGCTTGATTTGGGATAACCAAACAAGGCTAGACACCTGTTATGCAGCAGGACCTGTGAGTGACCACAGTAAAGTATATTCAGTTGTGTGCTGTATACCTATGCAAAATTCTAATAAAACCTGTTTTGCTCAAGTGTAAGAGTGCATTATGCACCTTGTCTGAACAAAGAAAAGTCCTTTGTGTTTGAGTCCTGGCTGTTCTACCGTCCTTTAACAGGGACTCGGAGTCTGAAATTTCAGTGCTTGGAAGCAGCGTGTAGCAGCAGAGGACGAGCCAGCCACCACAGCTGCTTTAATGTGTTTGCACAGGCTATCGAGAGACACGACCACCAACTCTCTGGACCAACAGAGGAGAGGCCGCAGACCACTGCTGCACAAACCCAATCCCTACAGTGGATCACAAGTTTACGTCGCCCTCTATTGGCCAGTCAGTAGCATCGCAGGTGTGAAGTATTTAACTGTTACCCTTTATCTTCAGCTGTGTCCAAATTAAGCTCCAATCTGCTAAAACTAGAAAGCATACACAATTTAAAAATTTACACAGTGGGTTATATTGGCAGAACTAAAGTCCTGGGTTCACTCACTGTTATACCATTTCCTTTAGAGGTTTTTTTCTTTCATTGCCTAGCTGGAACACAGCACTGGGATCTATTCATATTTTAACCTAAACGTAATATCTATTACCAAACTGGACAGTAAAATCTGACCACCTTATCATTTAAAAGGAAGATAAACATGTTTTTTTTATAACATTTAACAACTACAGCTCCTATAAATATATGGCTTATGGGAGCTCAAACATGGAGTTATACAGATATTGGATAAGGAAATCCAGGTGATTTTTCCAAAGATGTGTGATTCCATTGCATGTAGCTGCCTACAGTGTTATTGCACTGTGGGACAACAGTTTTCATCAACTCCATGTTTACACTACATCCTAAAATACTAGGTTGGAAATGGGACACAGCTTGTGATTTGTGGTGTTTATGAAGTATTTATTTGCTGGTTGACAAGCTCTGACTTTCACTCGTTCAGACTGGAGTATAATGTTACCTTTGATGTTTACTATGTCTTAGGTCACTTATGTTTTATTTTCCATTCAGACAGTGCTCTGAAGGAAATAAACAAGAGGAGCCCTTATTTACAAAAGGGCATACCACCACTATTTCACTAATTGGAGTTGTATGGATGTGTGCTACACTTTCTGTGTTACGTTTTAGGTGTTTCCTGTAGATTATTTCAGAAAGACAAAAACTTAAAGTGTACTTGAATTTTCTGAAGGGAAACCTTGTGGTATTATGTAGTGTATAATTTAATTTTAATTTTGTTTATTAATCCCCAGTGGGGAAATTACAATTTACACTCTGTGTACACACTTTGTTAGTAATCACACACAGGCCTGAAATACACACACATGCTCAGGATCTACACATGCACTAATGGAGAGATGTCAGAGTGAGTGGGCTGCCAGCTGACCCAGCGCCCTGAACGGTGGGGGGTACTGTGCCTTGCTCAAAAGCACCTGGCAGTGCCCAGGAGGTGAAGTGGCATCTCTCCAGCCACACTGCGTAATTTTTTGGTCCATATGGGGACTTGAACCAGTGACCCTCCGGTTCCCAACCCAACTCCCTACGGACGGAGCTACTGCCACCCCCAAAAATATATGTATATATTGTAATAATGTGTATATATGAAAACACACATCTTTAATAACTAATTGCAATGAGATTTACTGTTGAACTTGTTACTCAGATTATGTAAGGTTTTGGTACTGAAAAGGGATTCCCTTCCCGCCTTTTTTGTGCCTTAACATTTCAGCCAATCTCCATAAGGTTTAAAAGACATTTCTAAAATGTCTTCATTTATTTAAATATTTATTTAAATATTTATTCAAACAAACTATTTAAGGGGTTATAGGTTTTTCTTATGAAAGCACATGTGTATAATTAATTTATCAACAGTGAATGGTTATTGAGTCATCTGTGATTTAAGTCCTGTGAGAGTTTATTTTTAAATTTTATTTTTGAGAAATATCACAAGTTGCTGTACTGTGACAAACCTGTTGCTTTAGGGCAGCATGATTATGGCCAAAATAATAATCACGATTATTTTGATCAATATTGTGATCACGATTATTCTCACGATTATTTGTTGATTTTAACCAAAACAAATTTAATTGTCACATAGGCTTATTATAACTGCTTTCGCATCCATATTATGTTACATTCTTCTTATGTTGTATGTTGTATAGACACACAGCTGCAACACATGTAAATGAAAACTAGCTATCTGAAATAAATAGCGTAGGATAAATATATATTTTTAAATGCATCTCCGAGAAAGCTCCTTCACTTGTTTTCAACAATAACAATAAAAGAGCTAGGGAGAGAGAGGGAGTGCTACTCACAGAGCGACGGCTGATCGTTATGAATGGGTCCAGCACGGGTCGAACTGTCTACATGTAGAAACTAAGCTGCAGGGAACAACTCTGACTGGCACATGAGCAGACAGTGGTTTACAGAGCGGTAGATGCACTATGCAAAAAAACCCAGAGCGTTCTATGAAATGACGCTTTAAAAAAAAAAAAAAAAAAAAAAAAAACGCGCTATCACGCAAATTTGATCGTGGGAAGTCAAAATCGTGATTACAATTTTATTAATTGTGCAGCCCTATGTTGCTTAACTGTTTTGTGACTCTTAAAAACAGCTGTCAAATCCTAGTTTTTCTGTTTTAGGGAGTCCTCACTTTAGATGACTTGATTTAACAACATTATCTTATTGGTTAATTTAAGAGAATGCATTTCCGGTGTTTATTTGTAATTGCTCTGAATGAACTGGATGTAGCACATATCTCGTCTTGGTCTTCTTGGTGTTTATGTGCAGCTGTATGTATGTATATATACGTTTTTTTGACATTGAGCAATATGTAAATCAGCAAAGACAAATTAATATGCTGTTAATTTGTAAATCTGTAAATAAAGTTTGTCAAAACAGAGGAAAAATTGGTCTGTCTTTGCGATATCCCAAACTCTACCCCACATTTTGCTTAGAATGTCCAACCACTTGTTTCAGCAGATGACACACCATTTTAGTAGAAATGCATTCAGACAAGTTGGCATAAGAACAGCAGTGGTAGGCATAGTGGCCCTGTCCAAGCCTAAAAAAATATTTTTTATAAATTAAACCTACAGGCCTGTGTTTCCACTGTACTTGTAAAACCGTCCAATGATCAATGGTAAAACAAACTGGCCCATGGTTTACATATTGACTGAAGCACAACTACCGAGAAAGATGTGAGAGATGTGAAGGGCCATCATGCTTTTGGGAAATGTGGGAAAGATGTGCCTGTCAAATGTTATAGAGATCACAATGCTGCTTTTCGGGGATGTTCAGTCCAAAAATGTAAAGTCATAAACAAAGTCTCATATACAGAGGCTGTTAAGAGGGTCAATGATGAGAAGGTAGAAAAAGTAACCAACCCTGAAATAAGTATTGCAGAAACCAGTACTCCTTTTTGTAAAGAAAAAAGTCGCATCAGACGGATCTACATGCGGACGCCCACTACTAGGCCTACAGGATAAAGAAAGGAACCATGTTAGTGGATAAAGTACATTTCGTTGCATTAATGTGTAAAGTGGCTTATATTGGGCTAGACCAAAATCGACAAAAACGTAGCTTAACTTTGCCTGTTTGCAAACCGGATGCCAATTCGTCCGAGTCGCAACTAATTAGATCCAGCCGTGCCCGAGCGCTGGTTTCACGCGCAGATTTAAATAGGGAAAGGTAGAAGGACAGCAGTCCGTTGCGATGAAAACAAAGTGGCGTCCCTTTGTTTTGTGGAGTGTTTTTTCACTTTGCCTCCTCAGCTGTGCAATAGGCACTTATGAATTTCCATTTACCAGAAGAAAACAAGTTTTCAAACTGGGTAGTACACCGAAATCCCAATCAATTAAACAGTCAAGAACAGACGACAGAAAATCCTCTCGGAGGTTAACTACCAGCACTTCTATAATGTCTCCACTCAGTTCCCAAAGACCTTACCCTCCTCTGACACCTCGACCCATGCGTCCAGGGGAGCCCGAGGCAAAAATGCAGGCGGAATTTGCTTACCTCCCAGACGTTTCTGTAACCTGCTCCGCGTCCGACGTGGTCGTGCGGGTCAGACCAGCTTTCTACGGTCTGGGCGCAGATAAAGAGGAGCTGAAATTAGGCAGCGCCTGCAAAAGCAACGGGGTTCTCAGACCATACGGTGACCTGCTTTTCACGTATCCTCTGACAGCGTGTGATGCCGTGCGTGAGGTATGATTTGTCATTCGTTTCTAGACTCATTATCATAATGTTGAAATCATAATAAGTGACAATCACTTTGACAGTCGCCCCACGGGTATCTGCTCTACAAATACGAGCTCCGTTATGAGCCTTCGCCAAAGCGTTTTCCAAGGTCATCTCAACGGATCAATGTCGACATTGAGTGCCGTTATCGGAGGTTAGGGGTGTGGGTGTGGTGTGGGTGTGTTTGTGTGTGTGTGTGTGTGTGTGTTTTAACAATCTCCAAAACAAACCTGTCCAGGAGCCACCATGTGCATCGTCTGACTGTGCGGCCCACCTGGAAAACTGCTGTTGTGCATAAAAGGCTGAAAGGAAGTCCAAATGACTTCCAGATAGAGTTGATGGATGGTATGTTTAAACAACTGTGGATTGTAGTGATTAAGAACTGCTTTTCTTTTCAGTGCAATCATGTTTTCATCTGTTATAAATTGCTCTATTTGATGCAATATATTAAACGCCTAGATTCATGGAGAACACCAGCCAAGTCTCTGGTGTACGAGCTTGGAAAGACTGTTAATTTCCAGGTCTCTGCTCCTCATCTTTCAACTCGTGGAAAACTGTACATCAAAACTTGCTATGCTACACCATACAGTGGCTTGAAATCATCTACACTCAAATACACCATAATTGACAATTTTGGGTGAGTATTATGCACTGTCGACTACTACCACCATTTAATCTCACTCTTGGTGTCCTGATTTGAAATTTAACTGAGATTAGTGTCATATTGTTGTCATCCGCAGCTGTTTGCTGGACAGCAAGAGCGACCCAGGGGCCTCTCAGTTCATCTCTCGGACAGATAACACCCTAAGATTCTCCCTGAAGGCTTTCCAGTTTAATTCTGACCCTTACACGGAGGTGAGCATGGATCCCAATTATCAGGATTCACACAGATTTAACTGTTTCTTAACCCAGTTTACATTTTTAGGTCAGAATTCACTGCAAATTGTTTGTCACACCTGAGGACCCGGGTCCTGCACACAAATCATGCACCTACAGAGGGAACGGGTAAGTGTTGACACTGAGTTCAATTACCATTCCAGGGCTATAGGTGGCTTTTTTTCAGGTGGATTAAGCATATTTTGTGCATTTGCCGTGATAGGTGGAAGGCCCTCACTGGTGATAACTCCATATGTGAATGTTGTGATTCACAATGTGTGACCTCTAAACACCGGAGGGCCATGATGGAAGGTATGTGGCAGGTTTATTTTCTTGTCTTTTTTTAAAGCCTTAATTAGATTTCAATGATATTTATACACCCATTCCTTCTCGGATAGATTGGATCGTTGTGGTTGTTTTAATTTGCACTGCAAGTGTCATACCTCTAGCTGACAACTATTTTGTGCCAAACTAAAAAACTATCAATGAAAGTGCCCATTGAAAATAAAAATGCCTAAATCTCTTTTTTTTTTTTTTTTTTCAAGGCTCTGTCAGTAGTGGGTCATTGTTGGTCTCTGATCAGCCATATGCAGAAGATGGCTTTCTATCGGTCAATATGAGCAGAGAAGGCGAGGCCACAATACACCATTACGTCAATGAGCTGCACAGAGACGAGACCCTGTGGAAAAGTGCAGAAGTAGTAAAGTATGCTGATGATGACAAAGTGCAAGACTACGTAGATAAAGAAGAGGATGAGGAAAGTAGGGTTGTCAATGGAGTGATGACTGAACCTGATTTAGATGAGTTAGATTTTTGGAGGAGGGTCTTAGTGGAGAAGTCTGAAGGGAAGGATTCAAATCAGTTTAAAGAGGATGGGTCAGGGTATGTATTGGAGGAGGGATTCAAAGGAGGAGAAGATGAGATCCATTTGAATCAGGAGGAAGGCGAAGTGTTGCGTCACTGGGTGCAGTTGAAGCAAATGTTGACATCAGAAGTCGGCCTACAGAGAGAGGTAAAGCCGCTGGTTTCTGAGAGCAGGGAAGAAAACGGGAAGCATACAGATAGAGGTGAAGATCATGACGGGACAACAGCCTCTGAGGTGGAGTGGAAGACTGCTGACGGTCTGGCAGATTTCCAAGAGGATAGTGAGATGACCTGGTATTTCAAATGGAGTTAGTATTAGTTTAATGAATCGTTCGGTCCTCTGCTCAAAGACTGTTGTCACTCTCCATAAGACTTATTTCAATAAAAAACATAAAAATGCAGTTGACTTATTTTATATATATTTTTTTAATGACTTAAAACCAGTCAATTTTGTTTATACAGGTGGCATGCTTATTTCACAGAATTCTTTTTTTCATGGTGCACATGAAAAGCACCTTGCGGTACGGTGGCCACTAAGGAAACCAAAACCTCTGTGTTCAATTTGGAAGCAATGATCAGATTAAAAACTACAGTTTCCAAACTATTCAAATGAAAAAATAATTCCATTGAATCTTTTTTTTTTTTAAACGATTCCAAGTTGCAACCCGTTCTCGATGTCCAATCCTACTCGAGAAGGCTGAAATAAAAATGTAACCGAACATCAAAATAAACAGACAATTTAATCTGTCCATACACCTTTATTCTTTTCCATTATAAATGATTTATTACAGTGTATGATACCAGTTTGAAAAATATAGTTCAACACAAAGATCCCACTGTTTGAGCAATTACTGAGGAAAGGCAATACCGCCATTATCGGTAACTAAAAGCAGCAGAAAATGAGTCTAGTATTGCATTACATGTCTGCTCATTGTTTCTTTGACATTAATGATCACGCCCAGAGAGAGCTTTGAATTATAAAAAACAAGATTTCTGAACATAAATTTGGAAACAAGAGCTATACAAATAAACTTGATTTAAATGAAATTAGGGTACAATAACATTGCAAAGAAGACTTTCTGTATGTAGAGACCCTCTGAACATGAAAACAGGAAAAATAACTTAATTCATATTTTTTAACATATAATTGGTGTGGAAACTCTTAAAGAAATACAGAACAGAGGACAGATCCATCATTACTGGATATGTTAAATGTACAAAATCATGCTATATATACAGATGAGTGCCCCAAAGTCCCATTGTAATGAGTACTGACTAAAAAAGCTCTGATACAACAGGACATAAGTGGTACAATCAATGTTTGACACTAGAGGGTGGTATATTCCCATCTCCTGCAAAGGTAAAGCTCAGAAGACCCTCGGCAAAAGAAAATATGCTGTATTTGCTCTTAGTAAAATGGTAAATGAGTATGTGAGAAAATTAAGACCCACGCCATTAACATCAAAGTCAAAGGATTTTCTTTAAAATCTTTGAAATAAGCATCTCATCTATCCAAATCCAGTTTATTTTCATTCAAACACAAAGACCAACTTGCAGCAGATTCAGTGTTACTGGTAAGTCCTTCCCAGGTCTCCTTCAGTCTTTACAATCATGTCATGCCTCCTTCAACAGTACCTGCTGTCCCATTTGTTATCTCCGCAGCATCTGAGGTTGGAGAATTTAGGCAGCATTAGTTTAATAGAGTGCAGAAGAGTTGTACAATAAAATAAAAACAGATTTTTAGCCATGATAGCCGCATGGCTCTAGGAACGGCGAGCTAAGTTAGTTGGTCCAACACTTTGGTCCAGACTGAAATATCTCAACTGTTGGATGGATTGACATGGCATTTAGCATTCATGTTTCCTTCAGAATAAATTATAATCACTGTAATCTCCCTTTAATTTGTCCAGTACTTTACAGTACTATGAGGTACTTTTTGTTTAGTTCAGATTTATTTTCCATAACATTAGCATGCTATCAAGCTAAGATGCTGAACATGGTAAACAATAAACATGCTAAAGCTGCAGTCATGCAATTTGAGGGGAATGGGAAAAACAGGAAAACCTCCCGTTTATCCCACTACATTATCCCACAATAGATAACACCACTGTTAACCTTGTAAACAATACGTTTTTCTAAATTAGCTGAATTGATTCCATAAGTATTAATATCATAATTTATTTAGATTACAGTTTGGGAGCTGACATTAACCGTTTCTCTCACTTGGTTGCTCATAATTATGGTCCAGTTAAATGATATGACAGGAATGCCAGCATGTTGGAACTGTCATTTAGAGCATTATAGCATGCTGACATTAGTATTTAGCTCAAAGGATTTTCTGTGCCGAAGTACAGTCTCACAGAGCTGCTAGCGTGGCTGCATAGGCTCTTAGTCTTGTTCATCGTTTCCTTATGCGTTTTATTTATTATGATCAATCTCTCTTACCCTCAATACTCGCTTGCAGTGCTTCCTGTCCTGCAGTTTGCTCTGTCTCTTCGCACTCATTCTCTTTGCCCTTCGCTTTGGGTTTCCTTGCAACAGGTGGTGGCACCTTGAGTCCCTGCTTCACCGTCTCCGCTTCACTCACCACCTTCTTTTGTACGGTTGCCGTGGTCTCCGGTGGCAACTTAGTCTCAATCACCATCTTCTTGTTACTCTTGGAGAAGATAAAACTTGCCGTGCTGGAGGGGGACTTACGGAGGTCTATTGGTGATGTTGGTGAGTTTAAGCTGAGGCGAGATCCAGGGCCTGTGTTTGATCTGGCTGCAGTTCTCAGGCGGATAGCCTCCTGTAGGTTCATGGAAGGAGAGGAGGTCATGGCAGGAGGAGCCTTTTTTGTAGGAGAGGCAACTCTGGATGAAGATGCAGGTAGAACCAATACAGACTGGGACTTGGGCAAAGCTGGATGTGCAATAACTATGGCAGGTGGAGAGGTGGGTGGTGGAGAGTTGGGCGGTGGATTGATGGGTGTGTTAGAGACGATAATCAGGGACCTTCTGATGGGCTTCTGAGGAGCTTCGCCACTGGCAGATGAGGTTTGGCCAAGATTGCTGGGCTCCTGCTTCCTCATGGTGACCTCAGACTCTGGCGGTTCCGGAGCTTTAGGAGTCTCAGGGCTGCTGTTGACTGATCGCAGCTTGACTTTCTGCAGAAGGGAGGGGGTGACAATAGGAGTGGGTCCCTTCTGTACAACAGAGGTCAGCTCCGCGGTTTGGTTTTCTGTGCTTGCAGGACTCGGCTGGTCCTTAATATTAACAAGGCCCTGCCCAGGTAAGGGTGGAGGTAAAGGAATGTTTACAGGTTGAGATAAAGCCAGTTCTTGAGCCTTTTCTGGTGAAGGAGAGTTTTCAAAAGCTAGTGGGACAGAGACTTCAGATGGTGGTGAGAGGGAAGGCTCCTGGGTTGCTGGGCCAACAGTGTTTGGGAGTACAACCTGAGGTTGTTGGAGAAGCTGTATGGGAGGTGGAGGGGGAATACTCTGAGGGGGAGTGAGAATACTGTTGGATAAAACTACGTTAGATTCAGATGTGGATAGGATACTCTCTTGTGGAAGATCAATCTCCTGCTCTGATGACTTGGGTTGTGACGGTAGGGGTGGTGGCGGTGGAATACTTTGTTGTGGAGTGAGCTTGATAATTGGTGTCGCTTCTTCAGAAGATTGACATGCACTCTCTTGAGGAGAAATCTCTTCAGTGGACAGAGTGCAGACCTCTTTAGGAGGCAGAGGGGAGACCTTGATAACCAGTGGAGGGAGACCTCTTTAACTGGTGCAGGAGGTACCACCGTAACCAATGTGACAGAGTCGTAATTACCATTTATAGGGGGGCTCTCTTGAACCATCAGAGGAGAGGATACTTTCGGCATCACAGGAGAAACCTCTTTAGGTGGCAGTGGAGAAACCTCTTCAGGTGGTGGAGGAAAAACCTCTGTAGGTGGCGGCGGAGGAAAGACCTTTTTAGTCATAGGAGGGGAGACTGCTTTAACTGGTGGAGGGGGGGGCCGTATATGATGGGGGAGGTGGGATACTCAGGGCTGGAGGTACGATCCCCTGGGATGTACTGGGCTTCTCTGGTTTAGTCTCTGCAGCCACCCTAACACATTCTGTTTTCACCACTGATGTAACATTACCAGGAATGGATCTCTCTGGTGGCACCTGAACAGGTAGAACTATCCCCACCTCAGCAAACATTGGAGGAGGTGGGAGAGGGAAATCAACCTGATCCGGCCCACTGGGGCCTGCTTGTGCCATTAGTGGAGGTGGTGGGGGCCAGGACGACTCGGGGGACACAACAACTGATGTGACAGAAGCAATCTTTGTGGCGTGTTTGGTGGGAGGTTGGAGAGGAGGGTGCACCGGAAGAGAGGGAGATGGAGGAATGCGCACTAATGAAATGGCAGGTAAAATATCCATGTCAGTCTTTACCTCTGTAGTTGGTGTGGATGTCTTTTTGGCTTCTTCTTCTTCTTCCCTCACAGCTGCCAGCCTTCCTTCACGTTTCTCTACAGCCTTCATTAACATCCCATTTATTAAGTCACTTACTCTTACTTTCTCAACTTCTTCTGTCACTTTGCTATTTCCTTTCATATCAACATTCAGCTCAGCCAGTCTGTCATTGTTCTCTTTGTGAATCTCTGCACTCAAAATCTCACTTTCTTGAACTTTCTTTGTCTCCAGCACTTGTAGGAATCCCTTAACGGACTCCACTGTTAGAGCTGGATTCTTGTGTTTCCTTTCTACCACCAAGCTTTTCACAGAGCCATCTGTAGATGCAGAAGGAGACTGCCTCTGTTGTCTCCTGTCCTTTGGATTTTTCTTTATGATGGCATAAAGGTTATCAGGTACCGGGGGTCCTAGAAGCAGCTCAACGGAACGCTTGCTATGAGCCCATACCTCTGGAGGAGGGGGTGGAGGTGCATGGACTTTAGGTGGCGGAGGAATGTTGAAGAGTTCTCTTAAGGCCCTTACAGAAGGGCTGACACTGACAGCATCGACTGGGGTGTCAGGTTTGAGATCATCTGGTGGCGGGAGAGGGGATGAAGTTAAAGCAGCAGGAGTGGACCCGGGAAATAACCTTTGAAGCTTTGCTAAGATGATCTTATGCCTTGGAGCGGTGTACTGGGGCTGTTTAGAAAGCTGTGGGGATCTGCCATCTTGACTGGAGTAGCCACTGGACGGAGATATTATTTTGCTAGGATCATTCTCCTGAAGTGGTTTCCGCATCTCTTGTAAAGCCTCTTTGGACACCGTTTCATCAACCTTTGCAGCATCAGCCTCTGCTGTTATTGCCCGCAGCGGCAACCTTTTGGGACTGAATGACACAGAACATGGGGAGTCGTCCAGAGAACTGGTGTCAGCATTGTATCCAGGGTTGTCTATGGTTATGGAGGGCACAGGAAAAGATTTGTTTTTATCATTTTCCTCACCAGAGGGATAGGCGTTTTGGAGAGGAGATTCCCTTGAGTTGATCCTATCCTCTGCCAGATCACGTGACCGTCGCTTCATCTTACTGTGAAGGGAATAGGAGCGGCTTGAGGAGGAGGAGCCCTCTTGGGCTTCATGACAGAGAGGCTACGCGCAAACGAGCCCTCTTTCTTTACCTCGTCTCCCTTAATGAGCTGGCCATTGGAGGTGCATTTTGAAGCATTGCTAATTGAGGAGTAAACACTGATTTTGTCCTCTTTAGCAGATGCATCTCCATCCTGTGACCTCATCTGTCTGGGGGTGCTGCTACTGGAGATGGTAGAGGAGTCAGAAACCAAGGTCTCTGATGACTCAGAGTTGCTCCAACAAGAGCTGTCAGACATATTGGACGGATTGTAGCGGGAGGCGGAGGTGATGTTGGAGGCTCTGGAGGAAATGGTTCTTGAGGAAGAGGCTCTAGAGGAAGTACGGGAGGGGGCTGGGCTGGACAGCAGCAGGCTGCTCTTGCTGACGGTGCGGACGCTGTTGCGACTTCGTCCACGGCTGATTTCCACCACATCGATTGAGGGTGGCAACACAGCATTGGGAATGATTTTGGACATGTAGGGGGCCTGGGGTGACATGGACATGACAAGGCCTGGTGGCTCTTGCTGGAGGCTGTTGGCAGTGGTCATATAGGGAACAGCCAGGGACTGAGGCCTCTGCCCACCTGACACGGCAGGGCCCAGTCGGTGCAGCAGGGCCAGGTCATCCCTATGACCAGCATGGGTGGCACCGAGCTGCTCGAGTTGGCCTTTGTTGAGGGGATGGATGACTTTCATGTGATGAAGGCTGGCACTGGCTCTGTTTTGTGACTGTGCTTCTTGCTGTGTCCCATCAGTGGTTGTGCTGTCATCAGTTTCACCATTATAATGCTGTTCCTCATCTAACCTCTGAGTCAGGGACCAACCAACTCTGTCCAGGCCTGAGAGAAGACAAGTACACATTATTAGTTAAGGAAATAGACATGCAAAGAAATCATCCATATATTTGTCTGTGTAGAAGACAGTAACATAAACATATTTAACACTATAATAGTTCTGAATGTAGAGCATGCAATTGAAATAGTAATTCACAGATGGATGGATTTTGTCAGTAATACGTTTAAATGATGAGCTGCATACCCAGTTCTCTCTGAACATGCTGTGGGATACCCACAACAGTCTTTGTGTGTCTTCTCCTTGTCTTGGTCTTTTTCCCAGAGTTCAGGGGCCTGAATGTTGATTCTGTGCAGACAAAGGGCATGAGAGAAGAGAGATAAAAAATATTATCCATTGATCCTTAAAAGCATTCTATTTAAAGGGAATATACTCTGTCATTTGTCATTTTGATATGTGTCTATCACCATATGTGATATAATGACTAAGATGGGATGTAAATAGTATTTTATGCTTGTGGTGAAGTTACCTTGCCTGGTGAGTCCAGAGCGGGAAGATCTTGTGGACACGGATGATCGTACAGAAACGACAGAAGTTGTGTCAGCAATGGTACTGTCTGTCATAAACCCTCCACCTTCCCCGTCTGTGTGGACTGTCATTGTGGACTGGCAAAAAAAGGGAGAGACAATTCTTTTGAGAGAGAAAAATCACTTGTACAAGAACGGTGTATTTGGTGTAACTGTAAGAAAACAGCAAGTCAGGGTGTGAGTTGTCACTTACAACTGTGCTTTCATTGTCCTGGAATTCCATTCCATGATTGTTTTCTGCAAGGAGAGTAACATTTAACTCTGCAGATTAATAATGACATATCAAATTATCAGCCGTATTTATATCCTCTGGTACACACCCTCTTGGGAAATATGCAGACAGTGTTGCCACACCTCTAATTTAGTGCACAAGACTGTATCACTAGAATGCTTTGTACCTTCCTCCTGCATCATTTTCAATCCCTCCAGGGCCTCAGTGTGAAGGTTCTCCAGGTACTGATGCCTGCTGCCCTCGATGAACACATTCTCCTGGATCAATGGGGGTGCAGGGGTGTTGTCATCGTCGACCCGCTTTGGGACAGCTTGAAGTAGAGAGAGGGGAGAGGGGATCAGTCTGGATCAACTCAAAGCTCTGTGTTACTGTAACAGTAAATGAGGGGGCCATATGGATGGGATGAGAGCCTTCAGGTGTATGCCAGGGACATTTAAACACAGGAACTGTAAATATGTTTGAGAGTTAATTACATGAGAGTGTGCGAATTTAAAAAAGCTGAACTCATTCCTTCTAATCATGCAGGATTAAACTCCAGGGACTCTGTGACTTTTATGAGGGATTATCACGTCAAAAATCTGCCAGAAACGCATGCTCGGTATTACGCATTTTCTTCATGATCAAGGATTGTTTAATTAGATTGTGAGAAGGACACTAATTAAATTGCTGTCACATCTTGTTGCATGCATAGTTCATCAGTTCAATATTTCATTAACTAATAATAAAACCAGAAATACCATGTGATGAACCATGGGCGTCATAAAAATAAATTTATTAAAACAAAACAAAAGTTGTACTCCAAAAACCTGAATGTCTTCTAATGAGTTGCTGTCATACAAAATCAAGTTTCATTTCTGGTTTTAATGTTATAGTTTTACTTTTAAAGTGCCAACTCTGTGTGGATTATTGTCCGTTTTGCATTTTAAGAAGACTTGATTAAAAAAAAAAAAACAGATAAAAGACAGACATTAATGTTATACTAGCTTTACATTTGCTGACCAACTGGCACATGATTGAACTCTGTGAGCCATGTGGTGCCTTTACACTTCCAGGACAGTCTGGGATCATTTTATGTAATGGTGACAGCTGCTCCACATTTAGCCACCTACTGTACTCTACTGTACACACTGCAGTAAGACAATGCAGGATTTAACCTCGGCAGCCATGTGCTCAGTGATTGCTACGATTTATTTTTTACAACTTTTGTAACAGCATTAGGGGGTGCTCCCAATATCAATAAATAATCAATAGCAATAATCTACAAATATGATACATTCTAATACCTTATTTCATTTCCCTGTAATGTAGAAGTCTTGTTTGTTAAAAAAATTAGACTACAAATCACAGCGTGTATCAGGGGAGTAAACATAACCATTTATACAGTAGTTTTTATGGCCCGCAGCCACAGTCATTGACCACACTTTAATTACTTTACTGCCTATCCTAGGCGAGCCAGCTGATCCAGCCTGTCCTGGTCATACTTGAATAGCAGTTTTAAAAATCAGGACACAAGCAATTGGATTGAGTAGTGAATTAGTGAACCAATCAGGTCTGTTGTCTTGTAATTTCAAACAATTGTGTTGCTTTCACTCACCTTTCCTCTTGAAGAAAGTTAGAAAGCAGTAGAAATGAATACTAGAGTCATTAGTCAGAAGCACTACCATGGTTTCTTGTAAAGTAATCCAAAAGGTACACAGAAACTATACCCAAGTTGTATTAAAGAAAGAGATGGAAAATTTAGATCTAAAGTTGCAGTCTGTCAGTCAAAAAACATCCTGGAAAGATCACGGCAGGATGATAGTCTTGCTTGTTTTTGATGAAGTTGTTGTTGACAGTCCAGGTCCATGCAGAGTGTTTCTACGGCCAATAGACAATCAGAGCTCAGACGCTAATCCTCAGCAGCCTAATTCCTATCATCTCTCTCTATCGTATCTCCCATATTCCCTGCTCAAAAAGATACCCGGCATCCCACTGTTGTCCCCCATCTGCAGGCAAACTCGCCCCAGATTGGTCCATCAGGGCACAGATCAAACTGAGATCATACATGTAAACATTAAAAGGGAAGAGAAAGCTGTTGTCAGGGATTTGAGATACAAGGGATGTCCCGCATAACTCCCCACTCACTTGAGCCACAGCTTTAGCACAGTTAATAAATAACACAACACTACTTTCTTAGATTAAAAAAACACTGTAGAACTCTACTAACACAGCAAACATGTTTACTTCCTCAGACTTCATTATGAGACATATAACTTTGTTGTTTTGCCACAAGGGGGAGTAAGTGAATTAAAAGAATCTCTTCCTAAAACAAGATAAAAAACATGTTTGAAAAGAACACGTGAACAATCCTTCCTTAAAATTCCCTATTTCCAGCAGCATTACATTAGATTTGTTACTGTGCAGCAAGAATACAGAGAATGACAGAAGATCTTAAATGATGCAGTAAAGACAATGTCTTTTTGTCTTTTTGTTTTCTATTAAGGACACCTCAAACTCATCTGTGGCTCAGTTGTTTTCTTACTTCCTGGCGTGCTGAGCAGACATGACATGGTATGTATGTCATCTGAACAAATGGAAAACAGTCCCATGTTCGTGATCCTACTGTGTGACTCAAGACCAAAACGGTTTACAAAAAAAAGGAAAGAAATGAATTTGCTTGTGTTACCAGTACATAGTAACAAGTAGAAAGAGATTATTAGTTGAACAGAAACCACTGCTTGAGTGGAGATGTAAACAGAACGTTAATATGCATGTGTAGGGTAAAGGCAGTTTAGCACAAC
This sequence comes from Etheostoma perlongum, assembly GCA_026937815.1. Taxonomy (NCBI): domain Eukaryota; kingdom Metazoa; phylum Chordata; class Actinopteri; order Perciformes; family Percidae; genus Etheostoma; species Etheostoma perlongum. The sequence goes on along the minus strand of CM049390.1, from coordinate 9,840,476 downwards.
ACTTATCTGGTTACAGCACACAGTCGTTGATGATGGGTGGTCATATTATCACTGGTTCTGTGATCACATTGTAATTGTGTCCAAATTAATCACTGACATATTAAAGACACCATCTGTCACTGTCGCTGGCGGTATTAACGGACTGGTAGAGATTATGTATGAACCCAAAACTGATGTTGACATCTCAGATTTGGATAAATAGACTAAATCTAATGGGTGTGATACTGTGCGCCCAGTTGCAGTCTCTGAGGAAAAACAATGTGTATAAAAAAAAAAAAAATACAGCTCAGAGAGGAATTATGACTACATTTTATGACATGTAACTAATGGTGGATTTAAAGTTAAACATTTTGAATGAGCAAACAACTGTTGGCATGCCTGTTTTGGAAGAATATGGATTCTATGACTTGAAAAAGAGACGAAGAGAAGAGAAGGGTTCGGGAGATACTGTATATTAAGTCATCAACTACTGTAACTAAATTACAACCAGTGACACCGAGAGCATGTAAAGAGTGTTTATGATTTAGAAGTAGAGCATTGCAATACATTTTAACTGACTACCCATTTTAGATTAGGAGCGTTAATCCGTGAATAAAGTTAGGTTTAGAAAGAAAGACCAAGAAATTACTCGAGAATTTTCAGCTTTTTAAACAAATTTCTTTTCCCATTTCATTTGCAATTTTTTATTTATTTTTTATTTTTATTTCCATGAGGTCTAAATGCTGTTTTTAAACACGCTTTACACTGCCAGGAATAAATTCTAACAAGGAAACACTGAATACTAAATATATTAATTACATATTTTTTTCTTAAATAATTAAACTTTCTTTTTTTAGTAATATTCATGGAATGTAAACCTCCCTCCAGGTTTATAAAATTCACCAAATTCCCAGCAAAAAAACAGAGAGAATGTGACCTCACTATCCTCAGTGTCTAAGGATCTGCCTGACAGATACTATAGAACAGATACTATAGTTTCAAGTTAATGTGATATATTAATTAAGAATTAATATCATCTAATCTATATCATCTCTAGCAGCATCATCTTCTTAAGAGGCAGCATGCTAGGAACAAGGGAGAGTAGAGAGAAAGATGAGTTGCTCAGCTTCAAACTGTGTATAGTTAAAACTGACTGTAATGTGCAACGGTTTAAGCTTAAGATAGAGCCCCACACACACACGTACAAAGACAAACTACCACTGACGTGATGTGACTCTTTCTAGAACCGCGTCATGGGAATCAAACAGATGCAAATACCCCACACACACCTAACGCCCCTGCCCTAACTTGCCCCTCGCTCTTGTTTTGCACCGCCAGGCAGACAGCCATGCAGAGGTATTCTCTCCAGCTCTGAGGGTGCTGTCTGCCAGGTGCTTAAGCCTCTCTAATCAGCACAAACCCAACTGAATGCACTGTGATGACAGTGGGAAAGGGCTGGAGGCTCACCGTTTTTCTGAAAGCAAGAATGTACAGTCTCGATACACTGACCGGACACCCTGGTCAAAACTTGAGTACTCTATTGACTATTTTCACGCTTTTGGTTTTCAATGAATTAAATATAAACATCCCTCCATCACGGCTGAAAGAAAGGAAGGACGAAGCTTTGTGTGACAAGGACAACAATCCCGGTAACAGATACACCTGCATCACCTGGCATGCAGGGTTACACTCTAATTCACTGTCAAACAGCTCTAGTTGTATGCCAGCAAACCAGTTTGCATCAGATACCTCCAGAAATATACGCAAGAGATACACACATTTTGCAGGTGGCCACTTTTTGCACCACAGTTGAACACCTTGCATCCGTTTACATTCTGAACTTTCCAACAACCTTCATCTGTTGCTTCACAGATTAAAGGTCAGGAGCCAAACTCCCGTTTTCAAACTGCCAACTTTATAGCAATGAGGTCTCTCTCGTTTGGCTTAGCTTATCAGATGGACATATTAGGAGAAAATTAACTTTGTTTGAGACCTGTTTTTGCCTCAGGATCAAATGCGCGAGATCTGACATCACAGAGAATGTAACATCAGCTGACGTTCGTGAACGCCCTAACAAAACCTCTGTGATGCTAAATATGTCTTTTAGCTGTGTAAATATCTAACGTTAGCAAAAGAACATTAATGAATTATTTTACATGTAACTTTTCATCCATCCACACTACGTTCACTACATGATCAAACGAGGCCTCGCCCCTTTAGGAGACACGAAGTGTGTACCATTTCATATTATTGGCGCTGCTTAGAATGCGTTATCTATAGGATCTTTGGTTGCAGTTGTGTAAGAGTGCTTGAAAACTAGTTAGCAAGCGAGTTGAGAAGTTTGAACAGGTACATTAGTTAAGTAAAGTGATGAATAAATGGTAGAAATAAATAGCTCTATTGTGCAAAAAACCCTTTGTTCTTTCACAAATATGTGCTCATTCATGTGTAATTACTTCCACCAACTAATCAAAGTATTGTCTGTAAACTTTTCCTTACACCATTAATCTCATACAATATACAGAATAACAATAGCACTGATACTTTACTAACATTAGATTGCATTTGTTTGGGAACCTGATAGCTGATGTAAGCAATGAAATGGTACCAAAATAACGTAAAACTAGTATTACACTGAAGGATCACTCACTGTCGAAGTCGTACTTCTTGGAATAATATGACCAACAGGAGTTAAAACACACTCTGATTGGGAGGGGCTAGAAAGTACACACTGCTAGATGGGAGAAATTCTTACACATTGTAGCTTTATAGTAATGGCTTAACAGTTGCTGCATAAGCAGCTGGTATGGTTAGCTAAAGGTAGGCCTTTTGGCTAAACAGTTCAAATAATAAGTTAAAAGTAAGGGGTATATGGCTGAACAATATCCACTTTATATAATGGACAGTATTACACATTTGGAATTTATGAAGGGGTACGTAAGTTTACTGGATGGGGCTGTGGGGAAACAGATTGGAAACCAATTCCATATAAAATAGAACCAAACTGCACCATATATATACTGTCCAAATACCTGGAAACTGATAACATTCCCAACAGCCTCAGGTAGTTTTTAAATGGTAGCATGTTAACATACTAAACTAAAATGGTAGAGATGTTGACTATGTTAAACAACACCTGCTAAACTTTAGCATGCAACTATTGTTATTTGAGCATGTCAGCCTGCCAACATTAGCATTTAGCTCAACAGACCCCTACGCCTACATACAGCTCCACCGAGCTGCTAGCATGGCTAAGGACTCATTAATTCTACTTCAGAATAAATTGAATGGTGGAGCACCTCCCCATCACCCATAAAAAACTGGGCAGGTCCTTTTATTATGTACAAGCAGTCTTATCACAGTTCCAGTCCTTGAATACATCCCAAAAGAACAGTGTGTTCTTCTTGGAGAGGAAAACATGAATAACCAACACGGTGTGCACCCTTACTAAACTTTGCTTCACTAGTGAGGTACAACTAAGTTATCTTCACCAATAGTACAGTGTATTTCTACTCTTTAGTTTACAGAGAGCCACATTGTTTGAAAACAGCCTCAAATGACTAGAAAAGTCATGACTGGTGAATGACTCACAAAATTTTCCAGGTACAGATTTGTCAGTCTTTCTGTTGACTTTCCTCTGTGTGTTGGCAAACATTGTCCTTTCGTGACAATAGCACGATAGTAGTGCAGTTGGTGCAAAGCCACTGTAACATATCTGCATATCTTGACAATGAAACAATGTATGAGTTCATAAATAATAACGGTTGCTTTTGGACATGCTGCTTTGATTGGTAACAGTGACACCAAACATTAAGAAGATTGCAAAGAAGAAAAGGAATGTGATTAAATGAAACTGGAGTACATTATTCAGTTGGGACTAGAGGGCAAACTGGCACTTCTCTTACTATTCGATTGACCTAAATATGATCTCCATAAGGGCGTGGTGACTCTTTACCTATTGAAATAAAATCCTTCCAACAGACCCTGTGATTATAAAAAGTATTTGTCCATCAGTTTACTATACAGCTAGCCAAGTCCTCATGCACAGAAATTCCCACAATGTCAGCATCAGCTTGATTCTTTTCACATAAACATCTGAGCAGATGGGTGCTTGTGTTGTGTCAGCTTAATTGTCAGATATTTTATATACAAAGTGACAAAAAGTGCCTAAAAGAAATAATCCCCACTCCACTGCAGTGTTATAATTTACAAGAGCTCATGACAGAAGGCTAAATAATATCTTTCTGAGACATAAACACCTTCCTGGCTGGTTGATTACTTCCCACCATGAGAAAGAAAGTAAAACTCTATTAGATGTCAGTTTTCTCAAACCTGTTCTCCTGCACTTCACTGTTATTATTACATAATTTTGACATAACTATAATAACTACAAGCACACACAACTACAGTGTTCTAAATCATATTAACATGGACCATTTTTAAACAGCAATATTATTTGTAATTAATTGAACAAAGGTTTATGTTGTTTTTGGCCTGTTGTGTTTTGATTGCACTCCGTATTGTGTACAATTATGTATGTTCCAAATATGCTATAACTTGCCCTGTTGCCTCCTTGTTTTCTCTCACTTCCCTAAATGAACGTGTTGCAAGTTATCCATCAGTATTTTACTTTTAAAAGTTTTCTAGCTGAAAACTTGAACTCTACTTTCCATGAAAACATGACTCAATTTATGTTATAATGCAATCTATGCTACAATGCAATCTGCCTTATATATTATATAATCTAGCAGATATCATGCAAAAACTAAGCTGAAAATCTTTTTTATACAACTGTATCAAAAGTGATGGGACAATGGTTTATCGGTGTGCTAATGCTCCACATGACACCTTTAACTAAAAGGGCTTTACACTGCATGATAAACTGACAGATACAATACAGAAAACCAATAGATAAATACACTTAAGGCCCAGATATACTCGCTACACGTTTGTGTACGTAAGATGGCTGCCACGCGTATCCTGTAGTCCTTTGGAGCGTACGTTGAGCACGTCTACAGAAATTAGCGCTACGCGTCTGCAAGATGCAATTCAGCACAAACGTGCGGGCAGTATATCATCTGACAGGCAGGTCAGCAGCTGTTCCACACTCCAGCCCAGGAAGTGGCTTCCGGTGTCGGCCAGGGACGACATGGCCCTTATCTGCCCCTTAGTGGATATACGTTTAATCCTCCTGGTACACGCAAAGTACGCAGGCAAGTATGTAATGCCGTTCGCGCTGCCGCCGCTTGTCTACACATACACGTTGTTAAAAACAAGTATATCTGGGCCTTTAGGCTTCACAATCTTTCTTAAATTATGCAGCGTCTATAACAGAATCTTCAACACAAGTCAATTCACCTAGCATGTACTGTATGCCAAACACGCATTCACACACAAAAGGTTCCTTATTTCTAGCCTCCTCAAAGAAAAATCTTTATAATGCTCAGGAATGTAAGCAATCACTGAGGGAGTGTTCAGTGCGAACAGGTAACCTTCTGAGTTTACCTTGGCATGACCTCATCAGTTTTCCCTTCACCTTATTTCCATTTACCCAAACCAATGACATTCCTCAAATCCATTATGAAACTAAGATGGTATCTGATCAGCCAGAGTTGCATAAGAGAGGTCCTTCATCTAGTTTTACACAGGATCGAGAAAACTGACAGCATGGCAGGAACATAAATCACTGTTAGACAGGTACGCAAAAAAGCACATTAACAGTGTTAGGAATTAGACAAATATGAGCGAGTTAAAATGTGAGGACAGATAATCTCTGCCTGTTGGCTCAGGTTGAAACATTATTCAGGTACCAGTAATTAGAGAAGACAATGCAGAGTTAATAGGTTTACCACACTGATAGGTTCAGGAGGCCAGAGTTTATCGCTCCAAAACCGGCTACTGTGCAGTTCCCTCTCTGGTCAAACTCCATGGGCCTTGTTTACAAAAATGCATTCCCGCAAGATCAAAGGGTAAGGTAACAGCATACAGGGTTTGCATGCTCCCCCTAACAGGGAATCTACATGAATTTGCATCAGCATGTCCTCCTTAAATGAAACTGAAAAGCAAACACATAAGTAAATTAAATTGTCTGATGTGTAGCAAGCTACTTTGTCAGGGACCTATCGTTATAAAATCAGGAAATACCTGTAATCATGATTACAAATCTGACCAGACATTATAGTATATGACAGTTTTTATACTTTATTTATATTCATTGCTAGGAAACATTTACGTTGGTCAACTCTTATCATCAAAAAATAAATAAATAAAGAAATCATGATTTAAAATTTTAGTTAAGTAGGAATGTGTTAAGCTAAACTGTATAGCAACTTTAACATTAGTTTAAGTTATCCATAATTATTGAGAATATGAAAGGATTTAAATCTTTAAATCTAAAAAAATGGTTGCCGGTTATTTTATTTTTAATCATTTCAGCTCTAATATTGTTTTGTTTCTATGAGGAATACTATTTTTCTTGTTATTTACACTATCAACTAATAGAATAAAAAATAACTCTTTATAAAGATGAGTTTAAGATGGTGATCTATAAGAATACCTCACAAAAAGGTGAGGTTTGATACCAAGGAGTTCATACTAGTGGTCTATGGCACCAGTGTCTCGGTGCTAGGAAGAACAGTGGGAGTGGAGAGGTCAGGAAAAACAGAACCCCTTGTTCCTCACTCACTGTAACAGTCCTGGCGTGGCTTTTAATTAACTGGCACTGTGCCTGTCATACCAGGCATTTAGTGGGCAGGAGGCCCCTCTGGCATCAATACTGATCATCATCATCATCAGGGGCTCAGCTGGAGGTTTTCTGGGCAAGTGTGTTACTTTGTACCGTGGCCTGCTCCTACAATAAACCTCCTCTGAATGCTTTTAGGGAATTGCTGAGCTCCTTCTCTAATCAGAGAGAGCGTCTGGCGAGGAGCTCGCAGTAGATGTTGCCAGCACCGGCTCAATAGTAGCATGTGTTCCCTGACACAAAAATCACACTTAATAGTCATCTCCGGCCTTGTAGTAACATTTAGGCCTATAACCTTAAAGGGACCAGTGTGTAGGATTTAGGAACATCTAGCAGTGAGGCTGCAGATTGCAACCAACTGAATACCCCTCCCACACCCCTCCCCCCAAGTGTGTAGTTGAACCATAGACTGTATAATATTAATGGACAAATTATCCGGTTCAGCGAAGTGCTGCAAATGCGGAAACCGGCATTTCATCTGAATTTCAGCAGGGGGCGACAAAAGGAGGTCGGTTTCTGTAGAAGTCTATGAGAAAGTAACCCACTTCTCACTTGATTCATTACCTCAGTAAACATTTTCATAAGTTTATGGTCTCAAATCGCTAGTTTTAAGTCTTCTGCAATACAGAGTGATGTTCATTTTTTGAATTATGGACTCGTTCATTTTAAAATCAACGCTAAAGCAGGGAGTGCTTTAGGGCGTGGCTATGATGTGATAGCCAGTGAAAGCGTGTAACGTAACGTGGCTCATCCCTCACTTCTCCCTCTCGTCTAAAATTGTCACATCTGCAACCGGGATGGCTGCGCCAGTAACAGCAAACACAACGAACCAGCACGAGCATATCTCCACAAACCAATGGGTGATGTCACACATGCTCTGTCCATTAATAGTATACAGTCTATGAGTAGAACCTACAGTGGCCTTCAAGTAGGGCTAGGTAGAGAAAATCAAACAGAACGATATTCATGACTAAATACCTTGATGTCGATATTGCACCGATATTGTAGGGTTGACAATTGGTGCTTTCACAAAATATTTTAATAATGAGATTTTAGATAAATAATTATCAATAATGTTCATATATAACGACTAAGTGGGTAAAAGGTAAATAATAGAATAGCTAGAACAGTCTGGTTCAGAAAATGTCATCACTATTGCAATGCAGCCTTAAAACCAGGAAAGGATAACACTTATGCCATATTACGATATCCAAAATCTAAGACAATATCTAGTCCCGTATCACGATATTGATATATGAGGCTAGATATTGTCTTAAATTTTGGATATCGTAATATCGTCGTGACATGACATAAGTGTTGTCTTTTCCTGGTTTTAAAGGCTGCATTATATAAAAGTGATGTAATTTCCGGAACCTACCAGACTCACAAGCTGTTTTATTATTTACCTTTATCTGCTTAGTAGGGCTGGGACGGTTACCCCATTACCGCAATAATCACTCTAAGCTAACAAAAACACGACTCTTAGTTTCAGGTGATTATACACCACTCTTGGTTTCCAACTTTTGAAAAAAATCTAGAAATATACCATTTTCAGTAATTCTTCTCAAGTGTGTGTATGGAAAAGTCAAAGAGAAGAATTCATTGCCTCTGCTCAATATGAGGTAGCCTCAAAGCCGACCTTGGCAGAGGGTAAATACCTTATCTGTCTTCACAGTTTACTTTCTCTTACAACTCTTAGCCTCACACTGCTGTTGTAACTCACCATAAGTAGCACAAAATAGGGCAAAGATTGTGTAATGCAGTCTACGTACGCATGCTCCAGTCAATGCTGACGCATTTGTCTACATTCATCGTCTACCAAAACCACACATGTGACAGAAAACATGTTTAGCGTACACATATTCACCTTCAGTTGTGGGTATAGTGTTGACTGTCTGGATAAGTTTAAATCCTGTGAAAAATCCCCCCCCTGCAACACCCTTCCAGCTGAACTACTAGCTCTGGGCTTCCACATGGAGAAGACGCAGCAAAAGAAACAGGCGGAGCCTTCTCTGTCTGTAAAGCAATAAGCCAAGACAGTACAACCACTGGCAGACACAATCAAACAGCCTAAACCACTATCTGCGCTTTTCAGAGCCAACTCTGCTGGTTGATGTTTTTGTGTTTCAGGTCAGACTGCATCAAGGTGTGATTAATGGTGCTGTAAAACTAAAGTTAGTACTTACAGTTCACACTGGAAAGTAAACTGAGTTCACAAAGAAAAAACAGGACTGGGTTAGTTCAGCATGCTGACATATGAATGCACATGTGCAAGCTCCAACAAGATCCCGCAGCTCTGGGAAAAGTGTGTTGCTGCAATTTTTCTTGGGAGCGTGTGAAAAACTTTTTTTTTTCTTTTTGCGTTCACTATGTGTGTGAATTGTTGACCGTGTGGCCGTATGTGTGTGGCTGCACAAAGGTTAAAATAAAACCCGCCGTCCACTTCAGACCCCACCACGTAACCTGAAGATCAAGTGAGTTAAGTGATGGTATCACAGAACAGGACAGACAGACCTTTTTTTCATGGCAAACAAAGCAAGCATAAGGTCAGAAGGAGAGTAGGAAGTCAGTCTGTTCAAACATCCCTCCAGTCAACAAACATACATGCCTGGGAGCCAAGGAGCAGCATATTTAACCGGTTCTCAGGAACTTATTCCTACTCATTTAAGGTAAACTGCTCTCTATAGAAATGTCATTAAATGTCTTATAAAGGCCTCCCTGTTAAGGTTCAATACATTACTGGACTACACTGGTTGGTGCTTTAGCAACTAATGACTTCACTAGGTAATAACATGCTTCATCTTAATGATAAATATTTTATTTAGATTTACAACTTTTTAAGAGTAGTTTCCTTTCTTGCAGGCCTGCATCACAGTTAATTTAATTAATACAGTTAATTAATAATTTGTTGCTTTTATGTTTTGTTTTTTGTATGTGTGTGTCAAATGTACCTTATCTTCTATGGCAGAGACTGGCGTGATGCATTCAAGCGATGCTCTAACTTCTAAAAACTGATTGCCAGCTGCAGGACATTGTTTAAAAGTAGCGAAGCTGCTGCAAATTCCAAGAGGCAAAGGCGATGTTCTCGAATTCCTTGTTTAATCCAATAACAGGCCAGAAACATATTTAATTTACAATGAAAAATGTACTCATTTGAGAAGCTGATTTAATTTTCTCTCAGTCCTACATTAAGTCATATTATAGGAGTACAATCCAACGCCAAGGGCAGCATAAGTTTGGCAAAAAAATCCTTCATTGAAATGAATTAGCTACTTCAAGCAGGTAGCAAGTCTATGCAAGATGAATCTCATTTGAATCTTAAATGACACCAATGATGGCCTTCTCGAATGTATGAAATATCAGGGTTTCCCCCAAAAAATTGTTTAGCCGAGCTGGTAAGCCAGCCATATATATTGACACATGTCATAGTAGGGAAGAGCCTAATAAATAACCATATTCATATATATATATATATATTCAAATAGTTCTTCTGCTCTTCAGTTAGTCAGGTTTTATTTTATAAATGTGTATTCACTTCTATAATGGCCTTTGTCCCCTGTTGAGAAACTGTAGGCTTAAACCATGACCGGTACCTTGAGGATGAGCCTGCCTTCCTGACTTCTGTCCTCCCTTGTGTCCACCATGATGTCCAGCAGGGTACCCATCCATAGCCAAGTCGAGTGCAGGACCTAGACCCAGGCTCTGCCCCTTAGCATCGAGGTCCTTCCTCTTCTTGCCCTTTAGCCAGCCCAGAGCCCGGCCCAGGGAGTTACTGCGCTTCTTCCGGCCCCTTTTGCTGTGCTTGTCCTGGGCAAAAATATCAACAACATCCTGGGGAATGAGGTCCCCAAAGCCCATGGAGTCACGGTTTGACATTGCACCTCACACTGGAGCAACGCCCTGAAAAAAAACGGAGGCCAAAATTACATTTAAGTTATCATCATCATCATTGGTGGGAATCACCAGACGCCTCCCGATACAATATCATCACGATACTTATGCCACAATACAATATTATTGCATTTTAAACATATTCCAATATCCTGCGATATGTTGTAATTTATAACCTTTTTCAAACTTCTAATTTTTCCCAATCTTAAATGACATCCCCAAAAGGAAACTGTCAACATCTGTTTCATCTAAAAAGATACATTTCTGTTTGTTCATATTAGTTCAATTTAATTTGCTGCAAAATGGGATTGTCAAGCAGACAAACTGACCAACACATATACAGTAATAAAAGACTGATACTTAGCGCCTGTTTATCGATACAGTATTGCCACTGAAAATATCACGATACTATGCTGTATCAATTTTTCCCCCCACCACCTGTAATCATCATCCTCATCAAATATTACATGTGCTGGCATTTGGTGAGAGGTACTAATCAAAGGACCATAACAGATTTTTTGGTAGATTTTTTTAAAAGGTCCTGGCTCTCACTGGTTTCAATGAATGCCAGTACCGTAATAAAATCAACATACAGAGACTTGAAACTTACTTTCCATCACGGTGAATTTTGACAAAAAATGCCTTTAGTCTTATCACTTTTCAAAGTTACCCTAACATTGTGTGCAGTTGCAACCAGGGGCTGTTATGAAAACCAACCTCGATGTTTTGTTCGAGAAAATTACAACATCTGCTATTGAAGAGTTGGCTGCTGCAAAGAAACCTTTTTAACCCAAGAAGCTGCCAAATTCAGTGTTCTTACAACAATTACTGTATCAGACTATTGTCTGCCTTCCAGGTTTTATTTCCAGGGTCATTATTTGCATGCTTTTTTTTATGTTGTAAATATTGGTTCTTCATTGGATCAGACAACTATTGCATTGTATTCTAGACAACCCCAACTGGTATGTGTATGTGTATTTGTCTTTTTGTGTTTCTGCGTCTCTGTTGGCACTGCTCATTCAACTCACACCCTCAGCCTAACCAGACCACCTCCTGACCCTAAACCAAACTTCACAGTTCTACATAGAACTGGCACGCACCGCTCCCTTCATTCCATAACATGGAGTCATAATTCACAAAACCGCACCCGTAAAGCTCTTGCACTTTTACACAGAGGCAACTGCAAACTGCAAACTAGGAAGAGCTTGAGAAAAGAAAAATAAACAATCACCAATGTGCATGAGGCGTTTTTAATGAACAGTGTCCATACATATATCAGTGTAGTTTCTGTTTCATGTTCCTTGTTATGTTTCCGTTTCTTCCTTCATCTTTTTTATTATTTTCCTCCACCCCCCCTTCTTGAGGCAGGTTTCCCAGCCTTGCTCCTGGGGATCTGTAGCTTATACTGGGCTTCTTCCAGCTGTGTACTATATTAGATACTTATCTCCAAATCACAGTTCTAAAAAAAGTATCAAGCTCTTAAGATGACAGGAGTCGCAGGATGTAAATAAACCCACAAATACTGGAAGAAGGTGGCAGCGGAGTCAGAGTGAGAGAAATATGAATCCCTTGATGATTTGCTTTTGACAAAGTTTATGAAAAGTTTTTGGCTGCTATGCTACTTCACGGTCACGCATAAAAACCACTGCAGGCAGATTTTAGTACAAGCAAAGTGTGAGCAATATAACCACAAATCTTTCACAGTCGCTTGGATTACTTCCCTGCCCTCGACAAGGCATGAAGCTAAACCACAGAAACCTGTCATATTCTCTGAGGATTGCAAATGTGACTTTTCCAAACTGCTTCTCATCATCAAAGCCCTGTGTAATGCAGAGGGGGTGCTGCGATGAGAAGTTAGAGGATGGGTTTAGATGTATCGTATGGAAAGTTTTCAAGAAGATGTGCCCTTTTTAAATAAATAATAAATGAACTTTTTCATCAGTCAAATCTTGACTCTCAAAACCTGAGCCCTTGTGAAGGTAGAATTTGTTGCAGGACTGTTGTATTTTACTGCATTAGTTTGAGCAAGACGTACCGTAATAAAAAGGCATTGGTGAGAAAGGCAAATCCAAGATTGACAAGTGGAATACTATGCAGCTACAACAGACTTGTGGTCAACAACTACTTTTTTTATTGTTATGTTGTAATTTCTTTTTGAACGTGCCAAACTAATCACCAAAGAGATTAAAGCTATAGTGCGTAGTTTCTTTCTCACCCATGAGGAATTCTAAGTAATGACAACAACACTGTTGGCACATCCACATGACACAGACTTCTGTAAAAGTGCACGCACCTTCACCCCTCCTCCACGCTGTTCCTAGTAGCCAAGGAGGACATGGAAGATTTTAAAAAAACATGATGGACTCTTCAGAAGAGGTAATTATCTTCACTCAAGTTTCTGCGCGGGAAAGTCGCTGGATGACACAATCTTCTGAACATAGCCATACTGAGAAATTATGGAGCTGATAGTCTAAATTAGCTTTGTAGCAACTCTTTTGACAATGGCTTTAATGTAACGGACATTCATTAATATACAAAAGTTACACACTAAAGCTTTAAGATTGATCCTTTGGGCACCATGGATGTTACCAAGTTCATGGTAATCCATCCAACAATACTGCTTGTTTGGCTAAAAAGTAACGTTAAATCTGCTTCTGCCCTGTCCACAGAGAGGTATGCAGCCCCATATGAGAGGCTTAAGATCAGTGCTTAAAAGTACTAGAATGCTTTTCTATACATTATACATATGGCGTTTTTGAAGTAATTTGTTAATTTAATGTAGCCCAGCTTAACTTCGTCACATCTGATGTGGCACAGTGTGTATGGAGTAGATGCAAGGAGTGAGTTGTAGTAAAAAGTCAATAACAAGAGCATTCATCTCTGGAGAAAAGTACTGGGCCTCTCCCTGCACTAAGCCCTGTGTTTCTTCTGCTCCAAATTACAGTCATTTGGGCATGACTAAGATCTCTGCATTTGTATTGGCTACAGTCGCCAATAATCAGACGCCTTTCTCTCAGGAGGACTGGGGCCTGGTTCATTCATTTATAGCCCACGGGGCTGCTCTGAGTGTAACAACACCTCATATTATTTCCATAACAGAGGGACCAGAGTAATGCTAAGAACTCTGGGACACGGCGGAAGACCACCCAGCAGATCACTGTCTGTGCAGTCCAGTCACAAGGAGCTGACTCATGCCACCTTTTCTGTGGTTACACATAACCTGCAATTTTCAGTTTTGCAAACACATGTAATAAGGTTATGCACACGTTGGAGTGTCCTTTAAAATTCTCCACGTTTGTTTGATGATGTCTATTTTCAATTACTTTTTTACAATTTGTCTTAAGATTTACTAAAGGAAATGTCACATCTCGGGTTTAGAAGTAAAAGGTAATTGTCACAATCCTCTCTCTTATCTCTCTTTAAAGTTAAAGCACCATGGCCGACATCTTCAATACAGAGTAGCTTCATTGTCCCAGCAGTTACTTTTCCCCTAACCACACCTTTCAATTCAGAGAAATTGATACAGAAACTATAGGCACAAAAGGATTTAAAGTTGGATTTGTAGCACAAACTAAGCTACAAACCTCCGCCAGTATTGTCTACACTACACCACATCAGGGTGTATCACAATCTGAAAGACAAGGATCAAGGCACATGCCCTAAACAAAAATGTTTTACTCGATTGTTCTCTCTCTCTCTCTCTCTCACACTCACCTCCCCCCCATCGCTGTGGTTTCCCAGCCCAGCCCTGGCGGAACAGGCATGTGTTCCAACATGCTGTTTACTTATCCTTTACAAAAGACTTCAGGCTTACACATTGGACAGGAGATATCACTCAAACATGGAAAACCTCAACGCAGTATGTCAATACCTGCAGCACTGGCTGATTATCTGACATTGACAGCGGTATGTACACATCAGCATGAAGTAAACGGTATATATAGTTTATACACTGTCATGAAATAGACTCAGTGCATTTACATGCAGTTTAAAAAAACAATTATATTCGGGTTAAGGCTGTAACTACCCAATGTGACTTTTGTCATTAAAAACAATCATTTTTGTAATGAAATCATTTCAAAAACGTTTTAGCTATCTGATTGCTAACGTAAGCTCTAAGCCCCATTCAAGTGATAACCTATATTGTGTTTAATTGCTAACTTAGCCAGCAGTGAACTAACTTTGTTAAGTATGTCCATTTTTAATGTATTGACATATCAGAAGTCTCTCGTTAGTATCTTGTAGGGTACTTGTCACAAAGTGACGCATGCACAACTCACATCTTTACTCGACTCACATTGGGCAAAGGCAATATCCTGATTTCTCAAATGCCATGTAAACACCTTAACACTGTTAAAATCTGAGTTCTCACCCGGGTTAACAGAGGTAGAGAACTCCTTCAGTAACCGGGTTATTCCTCCATGTATACACCTTAACCGATCTATGATCGATTTAAGCATCTGTGCATGCTTCAACTGCCCTCCCCATCCTCCTGGAGTGGTTTTTGAATTGGAGATAATCTGTCAGCGGGCTGTGAGTCGAACAAGTTGTCTGTCATCTGGCGGGAACACGGTGCTGTTCTACACTGAAAAAATATGTAAATTAATTTTTAAGTTGTTGATGTAGCTAATGATTGGTCTATATAATGTTGACATAGATCAACCGGAAGAAAAAACGTGGTGCGTTGGCAGAGCGCCATTCAAGACATACCCCGGTTAGCGCTGTGCATGTAAACGCACCGACTGTGATACTCCTTAAGCATATCAGGAAAAGGACACTGATTGATTGTATACTTTTGAAAGCTATACATCCTGGAGTGTAGCTTGAGGACATAAATTCCAGAGCAAATGTGGATCTTCTTTCTATTTTTACATGTTGGGGGGGAGAATAGCCTTAAAGCCCTGATACCTGCCCTGCATAAAGCAAAGCACAGTATCTTGGCTCATGGTGCAAATCCAAACCCAAATTCACAAATAAACCAAAATATCCCTGTCTTACACTGGGCTCTACTGTTCCATTCTTTAACAAACTTGTGTGAAAAAAGAACGAGGGAAAGCCAATTCTTGTGATATCGAAAAACTACACACACTCAAGAGCTCCACGTCAAAGAGGAATCGCAAATAATTTTCAGTATTTGTGTTCAGGATTTACTCCACAAGACAATTCAGGGAACTATACTGAAAATAATTTCCAATTTTTTGTTTTATACGACAAACTGCAAGAAATTGATTTAAACATTTCATTAAAAAAATAGGATAAAATATTATTTGATCTAAATTATGAGTCGGACTGCCTTAAAAACACTCCGACTGCAGTGAATCACACAGAGACACTGACTGGGCAGACTCCAGTACCTCATGAGGATAAGGCAAAGCCCAGAGGGAGCGGCTGTGACACAGGCAGCCGCCTTTGTTTGAATTAGAACTGGCTCAGTTAAACTAGGAGGCCATTCACATCTGCGCCCGAGCTGCTGGGTTTGACATGACATGATTTAGCCGTCAGTGAGCGAGGTTAAGGTCAGGCTGAATATAGTTAGCCTCTGCAGATTCAGAAACAGATTAGCAAGCTCTCTTTTCTTTATGTTTTTTGTAAATAAAAAAGGATCTTTCGGATCTGTTTCAATCTTCTTGCTGAGATCACTGAAAAAGGATTTACAGGAACAGACGGTT
Source organism: Etheostoma perlongum (assembly GCA_026937815.1). Taxonomy (NCBI): domain Eukaryota; kingdom Metazoa; phylum Chordata; class Actinopteri; order Perciformes; family Percidae; genus Etheostoma; species Etheostoma perlongum. The sequence goes on along the minus strand of CM049390.1, from coordinate 9,824,195 downwards.
TGGGCAATAACAGTTTTAAAAAACACATGCAAATTGACTCAGTAACTAAATGGTGTTCAGCAGTGTAAAAACTGATGTTATTGTGTGGCACCTGTAGGCATCAACCAGGGCGTTGGCCGTCTTCTCTCGGCATTATTAAACAAAGTAAAGCAACTTAAGCAACCTTGTCTGGGCTAACAGTTCTGCGCACTCATGCTCAAACACTATGTGCAAGAAATGTAGTGTGATGGATGACGAGGCCAGTGAAACACAAACTAGAAAATACTCAACTCCATGGCTTGAGGAGTTTTGAAATGACTGAGGAGAGTTTTTCACAAGAGCTTTGTGGGAGTCATTAAGCATCAATGAAAGATTTCCCATTTTAAGGGAAGTATTTTTGCATTGACAAAGAGGATTACAGGAAATATAACTAATGAGACCAAATAGCTCATGAAGTTTTAATTTCAAGAGTCAGGTTTCCGGGAGGCCACAAGTTTCCTACAATTTGGTTCCATACAAATGTATCAGCATAAACACACAGTGCAGAGGACTTGGACAGAAAGACAAGTCCTTGCTGACATTATGTGGTCCCTTTGTTTGCTGTAAAAAGGATACAGTTTCAGAAAAAGACCATGTAGGTAATGCCAGTGATAAAAATAAGCACAACAATGCCGTAAGACAATAATGACACAAATAAACTAAAATGCTATGGTACTAAACTCACTGAAATTGTAGACACTGTGTGTGTGTGTGTGTGTGGTACCATGCAGAGATCTGTAAACGGGGTAATGCGAGTTGGCGTGCTGCGAGGCCACTGTAGCCTTGCAGCAGCATGTCTGGTAAAAGCAGTGGCTGCATTCCTAAAGGATTGATAATTACCAACTAAGGAACTCTTCACTCCAAATGTGCACCCCCCCCCCCCCCCCCCACCCCCACACCTCCACCCCTCTTGTTCTTCCTTCCCTCCCTCTCTCTCCCTGCCACACACCCCTCATACAGACAGAGCCATGAAAGAAAAGGATAATGGCTGGCGCATGAGAGTCATTTTGAGATAAGATTATAACATGGGGTTGCATGCACTGGCCAAAATAATTGTTTACTGCGTATTCTTTTTAGAGGGCAGTCACAAATATTTTACCTATAAGGAAACAGGGCAGATTTTCCATTTACAAAGCATGTGAAAAATATGCATCTGAGTATGAAAAAACATATAGTTACAAACACATAAATAATATATTTTGATGATGGTGAAACATGAGACATGCAATTTCCTAATTGCATACTAATGTTGACACATATCTGAAAATATAATCTTAAGCCAACTGCATTAAATGTGTTACAAGCTTCAGTACCTAAAATGTTCCTATTTAGGGCTGAAACTAACAATCATTTTCATTAACAATCCATCTTCTGCTAATATTTTTGCTAATGTCAGAAAATAATGGAAAATAAATAACTCCCTTTTTCTTTTTTGGTATTTTTGCTTAAAATGAGTTCAATGAGTTTTATGAAAACAATTGATGTTTGATTTTCTGTGGAATAATCAATTAATTGACTAATCACTTCAGTGCTAATATTTAGAAATTGCTGATATACTGTGGATGGCAACCATACCTAGGAAGTGCACCTCACTGTTACGTGATATAATTGTAAAAACATATTTTGGTCCAATTGTTGATTTTAGTGAGTCCCTGTAATTAAATTGTGTAATAATAACTTACAGTAAAATGTGGTCAGCTCCTACAATGTCACTGTTTGAGTCCTTATAATCTCAGTTTCCATTGTATACTACTTTGTTCTTTCTAAAAACAGGACAAAAAAAAACAAAAATTTTACTTTTCTCTGGCACTATAAGAAACATATAGAGATAGTATAGATAATAGAGACAGTGGCACAGCTCTGTAAAGTGTGGTGTTTGCTTTGCTTCCAGGGGTTGCTAGGGGTCAAGGTCTGGACTGCAGCCTCTGTGGAGCTTAAGGCCCCTGAACTGATGGGTCAGTCAGGGGTGACAAAAGAAAGTGTTGTGCCGCAGCGACCAGATCACAGTGATGGCAAACACAGCTGGACACTGGGGTTTAAAAACACATCCTGGCATCTCAGTGTCTGTGCCCTGAAGCTGATTTGAAATCTTTTCAATCTGTAGTTCACTCAGTCTGACAGTCGCCTGAGTTGACGCCAGTCAAAAAAAAGAAGTGTGGGAATAAAACAAAGTCCACTGTTTAGGCCAGGACTTTTGTGAAAAGAAAGAGTCTAGCAGTAGAACAAAAAAAATTAAATGAGCAGGCCATCATGCCCTTATGCCAGCATAAGGGCTTATAACAGCTATTGATAAGATTTATCAATCTGATGAGTTACTCATCAGCTAATCCATCTGATTAGCAGCACACTGTGTCCCACTCATCAGGAATCACTACAGGCCTGCATGACACACACATCACTCACTCAACATTCACACACGTAATCATGTGTCTTAGTCCATTACAATGCCAATTGTTCCTCTTCTTGACCATCACCTTTCCCCTTTCCTCCAGTGAGCAGCTAATTCATCACTGACAGAAAACACACTAAACAGAAAAGTTGAACATACCTGACTGCACCATGTCCTGAATACAAAATGCAACTTTCCAGTGACTTCCATATCATGTCCCGTCCCTTATCCCTCACCGCCATTGTGTTATCACCCCATCTCTACCTTGATCTTCCTCTGACTCTCAGGTATCTACCAGGCACTTCTGTACCTAATGCATTGATAGCACACCTGTAATCTCTATAGGTACAAGCCCTGGCATGGCAAGCTGGTGAAGAAGGAGCACCGGTACGTGACACACCCTTTCTAAACAAATGGCTATGTCTCAGCCTCACCTACCAGAGGGTAGAAGAGGTCAACTTAAATCCATTGAGCTGGGGGGAAAAAACAGCCGTTAACCCTTAATTGATCGCTGGAAGTGCTGCAGAGTTTCCAGAAAAGTTTGGATTTGAAGTTAGCTGCCAGTCCAAAGTTCAAACAGAGAAGGGGAGACCCCTAAGAGAGATGGTCCTATGTTATCTCTGCCAGGTTAATCAACAAGCAGTGGATCTTTATTAGACCTGAGACTGTCATTGATCGGCATAAACTGAACCAAATATCAGAGCACCATGCTGCAGTCATTTGCTGCTGGTGGTTCAGTGACGAGAATAACACAATAGTTGTTATTGTCATTAGCTGAGAGAAGCACAACAGGTCTTAAATTACCTATTGCTTAGGATCCCTCAAGGCCAAGCTAAGCAAATATCCCACACCTAGTTTCCATGCATGCCTATACTCAACTTGGATATCTTGCCGTCCATTTGCATCTCACTTTATCTGATTACACTGTAAAACAATGGTTTTACATATAGGGACTATTTTCTTTATTTTAAAGCCTGATCTTACTTTTTATAAATGTATATATATTGCAGCAACTGCAGTAAACTAACAGACAACATGATGCAACAACTTCACTTGTAAATGTACTTAGACGTGCTTACAAGTTGATTCAGTCGATCCTGGTATCATTTAATACTGCAATTTGAACTTTTTGAAATAACTAAACTGTATTTGTCACTATCTGCCACGCCAAAGCATAGTTTAGGCGGCTTTATAAGGAGGAACTAAAAGACATAAAGGTTGGCCTAGTTTGACTGCACTTTTCTGTTAAAACGTAGCCTACACAACGACAAAGAAAACAAACTGCTACTCCTACCTTGATGAACTTTTATGATACAGTTGGGTTTGTTCACCCTCTCTCCATTAGAAGCGTCTCCCTGCTGTGTCCTTCGTCTCCAACTCCAAACTTTCACCGTCCGAAGGAAAACTTCAGGTGAACCATTTCCGTGAAAAGCCCTTCAGGAAGCGACTGGAGTCGGGATTTGGTCGTACCCGCGGGTACGGATCCGTTCTGTTCTGTTTGGATTAAGCCTCCTGACTTCTCCCACACTGTCAATGTAGTTTGTCAACGCTCAAGTGGATCGTAGAGTCAGAGGGGGAAGTGAAGAGAAGTTGTCGTCGACCTGCAGCTCCCACCTGGAGGAGGCTCCGCGCGCTCAGGTGAGAGCGCGAGGCTGCGGTCAGTGTGGTGACGACATCTAGCGGTGAGACGGAGGAACAACAGAGCAAGGGAGCAAGATAGCGTATAGGAATTCTCTTTCACCACACTTCGTTTGCATTTCCAGCTTTTTTAGTTTGCATTTCCAGCTTGTTTATGCAAAGAAAATGTTTCTGTTTGAAGAAGTGTTGGGATGTTGAAAATTTCTAGGATCAAACAAATTCTTTGACTATGATCTGTAGTTGGCCTACAGTTAAAATGTAACAAATATTTACACAAATTTTCTTTTGTTTTTATTTATGCAGATCATCTGTCAGTCAATGAAAAAACATATTAATAGGACACATCACTGACCTATGAAAACCATGTATTTCCAAAACATTAACTATATATGAATTAATAAAAAAGGCTGCCTGTTTTTAACTTAGTGACAATGCATTAATTACAAAAATCCAATAAGTATTAGAATCTTGTAAACCCATTAAAAAACACTTAAAAATAAAAAATCACCACATTCGGAGACCTGTTTGTTTGTTTTTTTGACAGATAGTAGAGAAAACACTATGATATTTAGGTAAATGGTTGACAATGACATGAAGTTTGAAAATGATGCAATCATGTTACAATAAAGGCACTCTTAATAAACATTCAGTGTCCATTTCTAACTTTCTTAATTCTTAATTAATTAGGCTATATAATACAAAATATTCCTTAAAGATGATTGCTTAAAATGGCCTTCTTCATGTAATTCCTCCCTGCATATTATTGTGTGTGGTGTTGTATGTTTGTGTCCTTTTGTATGTGAGGAATTTGACAGGCAGCGTGCACAATACTCCAAACAAATACTGTATATGAACCATGCAAATTGTATAAGCTGGGCTCAATACTGAAGGAAGCTATTAAAGAATAGGCCTGCTAATGTGACCACCTCTGCCTGCACAGCAGTCTAAAGCAAAAAGGTTGAGGAAAAGCTATCAAACACTTTTCAGTGATGCTAAAAAAAAACGGCTGTATAAATATAGATCTCTCCGACAAACAGGCTGGTCCAGATATGTGGTAGCTGATGCATCCAGAGCATGTAGGCCAGTCTGCCCTCAGCACTGACACAGTTTGCGAGCCCCTCTTGGGGCACAAGCGTGTCTTATATAGAGTTTCCCCCCGTGCCTCCAGCGTTATAAATAAACACAAGTCAGTCTGTTTTGCTAGAGACAGACAACTTGCAAAGCAAACCGTGTTCACAGCTGTCTGGACTGTCATCTCCAAACAAAGTAAGTAGAACTACACTGATCTGTATAAGATATTTTGTCAATGAAGGTTTTTAAGGTACTCTTGTGTGTGATCACTGGATGATTAGAAGTTTCATTATGATTACATTTACATTAAATGTCTTTGTTATGCAAAACAAATTAATAGGAATGACCACAAGAGAGGGCTTTTAAAACCACAATCTCATCAATAAGTGCTGTAAGTCATTTGATTAATGGCCATTCTCTCCTTCTCCATTCTTCTAGATTGTCTCTTAGAAGAATATGGACCATCAAACATCATCAGAGAATGGGAAAAACATGGAATCCATAATGAAGGACTCACACATGGGACTTGTCAAGAATGTCACAGACGGCAGCCATACTGACTGTGAAACAGAGACAATCATGCCCCTAGATGAGCGTACACCAC
>CM049390.1:6582916-6600545 GCA_026937815.1 Etheostoma perlongum | reverse complement strand
TCTCTTGAGAAATGAGTGGTGACAGTATAAGCTAAACGAGGCCTTTAGAATTTTATTTTCTGATACAGATTTGCATATTACAAAAACAAACCAAAACCATGTCCACAATAAATTCCATTTTCCAGAAATGAAAACATACATGTTTCAGTCCAATGAAATTACAGAATGCAGAGATAAACATCTCTAATGTATGATATTCATATTATCAGGACACCTCATGGTTTATCACTAACCTAACCAAATTGCTTTGTTGTATTCATGGCCAATGTTGTAGTCAAGATCAGTCTTGGTCTTACCACCGGTCACAATACCACTTTCTGAAGGTCCACTCCTGCCCATCCGATTAGCATTACCATGCTCGATAGGTTGGATTTAGAAAAACAGGCGTGTACAAATGGTTTCTGGTTAGACAGTTCCCTCTCTCCTTCTTCCAGCACATAGACCACTTTCAATCTAATGTCTAGGCTTGGCTTCCTATTCCGCAACAGGGCCTTCCTTCACTCATGCTGCTAAACCGCCTTGGTGAAAATGACTATATTACCAATTCTTGGACTTCAGCGATGTCATTTACAGAACTGCCTCAAATTCTTTCTGAAAGAAATGAATGGTGTCTACCACAGTGCCATATGTTTTGTGACCAGAGCCCTTCTAACACCCACCACTGCAGCCTCTATACATTATTCGGGTTGGCCCTCGTTACACACAACGCCTAACTCACTGGTACCAACTCATCTACAAGTCCTTGCTAGGCAAATCCCCCACTGTACCTAAGCTCACTGTTCACAATAGCTTTACCCACCTTCGCTCAAGCAATTCCTTGGTCATCCTTAAAGCTTACACCTCTTTGGCCACCATTCTTCCGTCTCGGATGAAGTTGACTCTGATTTTATTTCAAGCCCAAACCTGCTGGGATATTGCTACATTGCCTGTGCATTGTCTGATTTATGTGTCAAAATGTGATTTGATGTAAAAGTCATTTCTAGTTTGTTACTGTTCCCTCTCCCCTTCACATGCACTCCCAAGAAAGTGAATGCTGGAGACAGGAGAAGCTCTGGCTTGTTGGCACTGGTCACGGTTTAAGGTGGTAATGGCATGTGTAGTATAGTTTAAAAAAATCACTGTTTGAGGGCTCATTCCTTAAATATGCTATGATGAAGTAACTATTGAATAAGAAATAAATTCAGTATGTATTTGAAAAGCCTTCAAGTGAACACACACACGAGGATATGTCTCAATTTAAGTCAAGTTTTTGAGGTCAAGGTGTGGAATCACAGACTGGAGAGTTATTGAATAAAACTACAAAGGAAAAGAGAGGGTCGGAGACTGAAGGAAAAAGGGAGAATGCACTATGGCAAATCTACATGTTAGACAAGATCCCTGTCTGGGCTTGGCTTCATATTTGAGGTTTTATTTGACTGATATGTTAATTACCTTTTTCTGACATTACAGTCAGTGTGTACTGACTTTTATTTTAATAATTTTGTTTTTGTACTCCAGGTTCTCTGCTTCACCCTGGAAAAAATGAACACACATAATACAGTTGTTTAACATTTAAGCACTGTCCCTTTGCAATTCTCAAGGTGCAAATGTCACATTGACAGCCTGGTTTAAATTAAGGTTAATGCATTACCACTCGTGATCCTCTCAGCCTGGAAGTGGAGGCTCCAGGCTCAGGGGGAGCAAGATTTCCTTTCTGCTAAATTAACATCACAGCAATGGAAGCAATTGATTCATTTTAGAATAGAGAGCACTTGCAATTTATTAATCCCAGGTGCAGACCACCACCATTTGCAAGTAATTCAAGATAAATCAATTACAGCCAGGCCCACACTCTCACTATGTGTATTAAGATGGAGAAATTATAAACTGCATATAATTGCTAACAATACTCCCCTTTTTGCTCCCCCTTTCCTGTCTTCCACTGTCAAATAAAAAAAAAAAAATAAATAAAAATAAGGGAAAAGCCCCAAAAAGATAATCTTAAAAAAACAATTGGTAACAATAGGACTAAAGTGTACCCCAAAACACTGAGCATACAGACACTGTCTTGTCATCTAGGGCTGTTTAAATGATTGATTTAATCCATGCAATTACAGTATGTGACAGGTTGCACTCACTGTTACCTCTGTATGGGAGTGTGTATAAGTGACAGCAACATTAAAGTATCATCAACTGGAGAGTAGTTAAAAACATGTTACTTACTCCCACAATAATTAGTATATTATATAATTGTGTTTCGTTAGCAACCCAGTAGTTTAACTGTGTGCATGCTCATAATATTCTGTTTCTTGCCCTTATTTAAACAAAGACAATATTCTGACTAAGCCGTTCACATGGCTAATGAAAGTAAACCTTCCACTATTATTCCCGTTTACATGCATAGCAATGCAAAATTTTCTACTTACCTCTTTGAATTATATTTTTTACATATGTTTGAAGTCACTTCAACACCGCCAGGGTCGCAGCTGAAAGAATAACTGTAAATTGTCAAACACGCCATAGGAACACATCTATTACTATCTATATCATTGAATACAGTATGCAAGTATAGTCAGATCTACTCATGCCGAGATGGGGCAATAGTATTATAAGCCTATTAAACTTACACTCACACAGTTGGTAATTTTCTGTCAGCTGTCTTTTGTGCATTGGGCAGCTGCAACTGTGTTGTTTTTAGCCTGGATTATGTTTGAGTTCTTTGTAATTTTCTAATAAAATATGCTCCTCATTTGTAAAATAAACCGCTCTGCTACCAGTAGAGTTAGGATTAGTAAAGTCATGAGACCAAAACATATCCTGGATATGTTGAACTTGCTCCAAGGTACAGGACTCAGGAAGAAGATAAAGTTTGTTGCAGGAGTTACTGCAGCAGGAGTGTGACAAGTCCAATTCTGTGGGTTGATGAGCTGATTGTAGCCCGTGTGTGGTGTGCTGTATCTGCATTGGCGACTGTTGATTAAGACATTTTGTTTTGCTACGACTGTAAAGCTAACCTGTCCCACCGCTGAGATTGAGTATGGTCACGTAATGAGACTGCACAGCTATGTTTGATTGGTGGAACTGATCTACTGAATGAACAGTCCTAACCTTCTCATTGCTACACACAGGGAGAAAAAGCTACAATTACGATTGATCTGGAGGAAGAGAGAGAAAATGGCGAGAAGAAACGGGCCAGTGCAATCACTCAGATGATCAAATCATACGTTAACACTGGAGCCTGCACTGTAAAACACCTGTTGTTTTGTTGTTTCTTCTTTTGCTGTCACTCTCTCATACACATTCTCTCTCTCACTCTCGCTCTCTCTCCACACTTGGTTATCCAGTCACTGAATCTTGTTACAGAATCGTTAATAGAAATAATAATTGCTCCTGGTTTAATCCCAGCATTCCACTGGGATTACTGGTTTTAATTTAGCCCATCTCTTCAACTGTTGGCTTACTAATTGGGGGATTGTGTGAAATAATAGGATATGGCATAAGCTATTAAATCATAATTATTTAAATCACATACGGGTTAACAGTCTGAGACTATGATACCATACACAATGGTTGTTTGTGTGTTTAATGGGATTAAGAAATCCATAGCGAAACCAACAAAACGTCTTAATTAGTATGGTAACCTAAACTGTACTCACATCATCATAATGTCAATTATCCACAGCAATGGAAATCAAACTGTGGGCTTGATTGACTGCTTTGGTTTTCTGCAGCAAATGGAGCAGCCCTGTCTCCCTAAAAATTACATTTTGAGGGTGGTGAGTATAATAGTTCGGTGGATAGAGTTTGAATAAAATGCTAGAGTGAAGGTATACAGCAATCGTGAGATTTAACAGTAGGAAACAATGTTCACGACTCTTCCACATCTGTCCCTTTTTTATAATAATTCTCCCTTCTTCATACAAAAACGTTTTTCAACCAAGCAAAATCCCCCAAAAAATGTACTTAAACCTTGACTAGAACAGTGAATAACGGTTTTGGAAAGCACAGACAAACGACGTCACCCTGTTAAGAGTGCCAAGTCAGAAAACAAAGGAAGTCAAACAAGACATGACAGAGAAGAAACAGAGACTATAAAATAAAACAGAAAACTTAAGCATGAAAACATAAACAAGGATGGAACTCGGAAAACAAAACAGAGCAAAGAAAGAACATGGGTAAAACACAACGATGGACAAATAGCAGCAACACACAGGGAAGGAATTGACAAAGTAAAACAGGAAAAACCACAACCATGACACACAGGAAATCACTGAATCATTTCCCAACAAGCTCAGTGGTGTTAATTCTTGCAGAGCTATTTTAATAACCCTAATAATTCCGTTTTGCCTGGTGCTTCTTTTAAATAAAAGCAATAAGATGTAATGGCCACCATAATAAAGCAGTATAAGCTAAAGGTGGTGCACTTCCAATCATGGCTGAGATCACCCTGCAGGGTTATTGAAGTTGCAAACTCCATTGCCCCTGAATCATTTTCAAAATCATTCCTCGTCCCTCTGTATCAAAGCCAACAATGGCAGTTTAATTAGTCCCAGAGCTGGCCAATTCTCCCTATCACGATCGGTCTGTATCCTTTTCACTTTCCATCCCTCTCTGTGACAGCGTCTCTGTCTCTTTCTTCCCGTATCCTTGTCTGTCTCATCTATCCTGATACAATACAGTAAGTCTGTGAACTTGGCATTTAGGTCCACTTTTATGGTGATTTCATAATGCATTCTCTCATTCTGCTGCCATACATCTGCTCAAAGAGCGAGTATGCGGCAACAGAGACACCAGTGGTGAGCGCAACCTATTCAAGCACTGAGACAAATGAACTGCCATTGTTGGCTTTGAAACGGAGGTGAAGGGAAATTATGTCGAAAAGGATTCTTGAGGAATGGAGGCTGAAATGTGAAAAGCTGTGAGCACAGTCGGAGACAGCAGGTGAGATTGACCGCTTCAAAGAAAATAAAACCATGAATCTGCCTCACTAGGGTTTAATCTACTTTACTGTGCTATTTATTATGATCCAAGTGTCATTTAAACCTTTTTGCAAGAGACATAACAGCAGCAGAACCTTATTAGACTGTCCTCTTGCTCACAGTGGCATTTGTGAGTTTCAGAAAGTACACTTTGTCCTTCAACAGTGACATATTTACCATCTGCGACTGAGATTGAGGGTTTCCAGTTCAAGTCACCGTATGGACCAAGTACAGAGTGTTTGTATATTGCCTGTTTTGAAACATGGATATTAAGTTGAAGGATGGCTGTATAGCTTGAGGACAGTAAAATTTTAAGGGAACTACAATATGTTATTTCACTTATTGACCAATATCTCATCCTGCCACTGTGTGAATACGTCCCCAATGATAACACACTTTCAACTAGCTCAATAATGGCCCAACTCAGACAAGGGGCATCACCCATAGGGAGCACAGGGCGCTCTTCTGTGCACAGTTGCAAATGTGGTGAAGAGAAAAGAAAGAAGAATGGTGTTGTTGCTATTAGGTAGAAAAGGATCCAATATGTAGTCTGAACTAGTCTGCAAGGAAATAACCTTCTTTATGTCAGCTTTGAGTGAAGCTGCAGTGCCATTGTTTTCTCAACAGAATAGTAGGCTATTTGGTGGAGGGGTGGGGGGGAGGGTGTTCAACAGCAGCATCGAGCATTACCTCAATTTCTGCATCACAGCACCCCTTCTATTTCACGTCCGTCAGTGACACTTTTGGTCCAGGAGGTGATGCAGGTGAGCGATGATCTCTGTTGTGCAACATGGCATTTCTGAGGTCGTGCTATCATGTTAATTCAAGATAATACTGATCCATGAATACACTAATCATTTAGAAATAATAGGGTTTAGCAACATTCACAAAGATGGCTCTGAATGTTTGGATTCTTTTCATTTTACTTATATGAACGTATTCAAAAGAATGTATTATTATCAACATTTAAAAAATTATACCCAATATCTGTTATGATATATAATCTTCTTTTAATAGAGCCACATTGGATACTTCTGCTACAGAGCACAGATGCAGGTTTGGTATTGTATTGACACCATTTTCAATGACTCTGACTTGGTAGATGCAGGTTATGATAATCATATGGAGATGGTATGGAAATGAGAAATTACCCCTATTGTTACCAGAGTACCTCAAATGCAACCCCAGCACTTTTACTATATGGAAATGAGCAAAGTGTTTCCAAACTGTGACTATCAGAGAGTAGATTGAATATTAAAATGCCCCTCTCACTGACCTTAATTTTACACAGTATTTTCTATTGGCCCTGATTTAGATGCTGCAACCGTTGCTTTTGCCGGGAGCCACTAAGGGCGAGATGTGATAACAGTAAACTTGATCCCATAAATGATGCTGTCATTTTTATGAAACCCAACATTAGGATGACTGATTAGATCAAATTTAGGTTAAATAAATCGACAGGAGTACAATTTTCATAACTACCGTGTTAACTGGGATGTATATAGAGTACTGTGGCTGGATAACTGGAATCATGAGTAAAGTCTTTTTTTTTTGGCAATACAGTACGATTAAGGGTTAAAACAGCAGACTGTTGTGGATTTGGGGTTGTTATTGACCTACGTGTTAATGTATTCAATCCCTTTTTTTTTAATAAAATACCCTGATTGTCCAGACATTAAACAATGTAGACCTTTTGTGATCTGTTTTATTAGGTATACATAACAAACTATAATGTTACATGACAGGGTAAATAATGCTTGGTTTTAAATCTTTGCATCTGTTTTGATAATTGTCCTCAGCCTGACCCAGTGAAAGTCCTGCATATTAATATTGTATATGGTTTTACCCAACAGCTAATACCAGCTCTCATGCACTGGCCAAATTACAAGCATGAAGCAGTAAGCATACAAAAACACTGTCACAGTCGGTGATGAAATCCTAGGGCGTTTTTTACACCTATAGTTTGTTTGCTGTGGTCGAACCAGTTAATAAGTTTGTAAACTTGTAGCGATTTCCCCCACGGTTCGGTTTCGTTTTTACACAAAGATAAATCCAAGAGTACCTAAACGCCGTCATTATAAACCATGCAAGAATGTTCTCTGCTTATTGGTCAGATGTGTCTGGAGAGGGAGCAAGAAAGTAAATACAGGAAGAGTGTCCTGTGTCCTGGACTAGAGTGGTTGGAGGTCAGATCACATTCTCACCACAACCTAACCGCTCCAGAGTTTGATGGAAAGCGTACCAAGACCACCTTGTGTGTTCCTTTTTTTGATGCGCATCTGAGTGCAATTGCTGCATTCCCACCTGCCCGAATAAATCGCACCAAGATGGAAAACGAACTCTGGTGCAATTCAACCAAACTAAAGGAGGCAGATTTGAAAGCCCTCTTAAGGCTGCTTTGTTTGCAAAAGTGCAAGTACTAGTTGCAAAAGTGCATTGTAAAAGAACAGGGTTTTAACTAGCATGTATTTAAACACATTTCAAGCTGCTGCTCAAGCATGTCAGTCTAAGGTAAAAGAGCCAGAGATTCTGTGCTGTATTGATTTTACAAAAACAGTAAATCACTATGAGTGAATAAAAAAGAGACTACTTATACCCCATTCAGAATGCTGGAAAACTGGTAATGGAGATTGGCGGCTGCTCTGAAACTTGTTGATTCTCCCTCTAATTACTAAATAATTATCTCATCATCACCTCTGTCATCTTTTGCGGGTGTCAAAATAGAAACTGACAGGGACAGGGATGGAGAAAAATTAGAATGTGATAAAAACACAGATGGAGTGACAGGCATCACATAAAAGCTGTTTCCCCCATATGAAGGATGTATTTCAAGGAGAAAAAATGTGGGGAGATAAAGATGCTTGCTTATCCAATTATTTGTGAAAAATAGAATGAGAAAAGAAAGAGTGGAACTTTTAAGCATTTGTTTGTACGACCTGCTGCATTCCTTCTCCTGCTGAGTTTAAATGAAATAATTTGGTACGAGTCTCTTTTTAATTCACTTTTTTCAAAACCTCATCATGTACCTGTGCTTCACAGCGGCCTCCTTGTTATGAGAACAAAACCACTCAGGCAGACTTCAATAGGAGTGATTCTCGCTCTCGAATAATTTAAGTCTTCTTTCTCAATTCCTCTTACATTCGTGCACATCTCTTTTCTCACGCACACACTCACACACAGACACACACACACACACACACATTACATTAATTTCCATTACTTAGAGAGCCCTTTAGTGTGTGGGGGAGAGAACAACTCTTAACAGCTATGGCTTTTCAAGTGTCAATCAACATAAATAAGAAGGAGTAGAAAGGATGCAAAGAAAACAGGGAGTATATAGTAAAGCTGTGTAAATCACCATAAATGAAAGAGATTGAGAGGATGAGTAGCAGAAAAGGCGACACAATGAAGCCACAAGAGAGAGTATCCCCACCGGCATCAATCACCACAAGATGAAAAAGTGGAAGTGGAAGCAGTGCAGGAAGACGTGTTTAACATTCTCCGTCCGTCATTTAAAAGTAAGTTAGAGGAACACCTTTCTGGTGTTTCAAATTGAGGAGGGAGAGGAGGAGAGAGGGAGGGAGGGAGAAGAAGAGAAAAATGGCAGCATTAGAGGGAAAATGGGATTTGTGGCCACTAGAGAATCTCACGGCAGTATTACCTCGTTGGATTGGAAGCATGGCAGATGGACGCAGCAAATGATTTACACACACACACACATTGTAGAACAGACATATACACTCACTGCTACCCACATATTTATTCATTCAGTTCAGCAGTCTGGGGTATAATTATGACTGTGCTTCCATTTTTCAGTAGGGGAATAAAAATAAGACCTAAAAACTACTGCCATGCATACTGCTCTGGGAGGCTGAGCTAAATGCTACTGGTCAAAATAACTGTTCACATGCAAATGTCTGCTATTTAGCACTAAACACAAAGTATAGCTTTGGCCTAAATGCTAACATCAGCATGCTAACATGGTTACAATGGCAATGCTAGCATGCTGTTTTTTTACAGGTATAATGTTAAACATGGTTACCATGTTAGTTTTAATAAGTTTAGCATGCTATTTGGCAAGTTGGCCAGTTCTGCACAAACCAAAGTTAGAACTGATTTGAACTGATGATAGTGCTAGGTGTAAAGTAGTGTTTGAAAATCAGGGATTGATGCATAGACTGTATTTGTAAAAAAACATCTCACTTTTATGTATGAAAAGTACTGTATAAAATCTGATTGATTGATTGCTTGATTGAATAATTAAATGAATGTCTATACCAAATTGGCCAATCAATTTTTTGATATGTTGCGATATTTCAGTGGATAAGTAAAGAATAAGCTAGTAGTCAGACAATTAGTAGAGTAGAGTGAATAAGAGTAATTCAATTCAATTTAATTAAATTTTATTTATAGTATCAAATCATAACAAGAATTATCTCAAGGCACTTTACAGATTTACAAGGACCCAACAGTTCTAGTAGTTCCTCCAGAGCAAGCAACATAGCGACAGTGGCGAGGAAAAACTCCATTTTAGAAGGAAACCTCGGTCAGACCCAGGCTCTTGGTAGGTGGTGTCTGACGGGCCGGTTGGGGTTGCAATGAATAGTAGCAATAACAGTCACAGTAAAAGATAATGGAATAGTGACTAAAAATAGTAGTTTGTAGTAGTTCATGGCGTAGCAGGGCACCGCAGAGCATTGCAGGATGTAACAGAGCCATGCAGGACATGTAGCAGGACCACGACGACAGCTGCAATCATGATTTTGGAGCCTCCTGATCCAAGGAAACATAAGGACTTTGGGGAATGACCCCCTAGAGCTAGGTTAGTATCAGGCATTTCTGGGACATGGATGCACACAAATGGAAAGATAAAGGAGAGAGGAGCTCAGTGTGTCAAAGGAAGTCTAAAAAAACTATTACAGCATAACTAAGAACTAAAGAGAGGAGCCTGGTCGGGCTGTACTTCCCTGCCTCTCTCTAGTTTTATTATAGTAGAACTGAATTAAAATATGTTTCAAATACATCTTAAGATTTAGAGGTTGCAAAAGAGGAAGACCCAACAATTCCATTAATTCCCCCAAGAGCAAGCAATTGGTATGACAGTGGTGAGGAAAACTTTCTTTTAGGGAGAATCCTCGGACAGACCCAGGCTCTTGATAGGCGTGTCTGACGGTGCTGTTGCCAGTGGCAATAATAGTCACAATAAAGATAATGGAACTATGACAAGAAATAGTTGTAGTAGTTCATAGTGTAGCTGGGCACTGCAGGGTGTCACAGGGTTTAGGATGTGGCAGGGCACTGCAGAGCATAGCAGGGTGTAGCAGGGCGTTGCAGGACATACCTGGGCGCAGAGCAGGACCACGGCGACAGCTGCAACCGTGACTTAGGTGCCACCATAATCCAAGGAAAACGGCTAGGCGACAGAAAACATAAGGGCTCCGGGGAAGTAGCTCCTCGTAACAAGTATTTCTATGAAAGGGAGGCACAGAGATGGAGAGGAGAAGAGAGGAGAGGAGAGAGGAACTCGGTGTGTCAAAGGAAGGAAGTCCCCCGGCAGTCTAAAACTATAACAGCATAATTAAGAGCTGAAGCAAGACAGACCTGTGCCAGTTCTATAAGGGTTGGTAGGTGAATCTGAAGACTATGAAGAGAAGCCGAAAAAAGAAAGGGTGCTGTGTCTGCAGCACTACTCCCTCCCCCCCTATTGGTAGACATTATCTTCTCGGGACCGTCACGCAATTTCATGGCAATCTATTGACTATTTGTTGAGATATTTCAGTCTGGACCAAAGTGGTGGCCTTACAAGTTATACTGATTGATCTAATGACACCATTGATGACACTGATTATCAGCTGAAAACTTTCAAAGGCTTGAACTACTCCAGCAGCCTGATTTTGATTAATAATACACCTTGTTATGAATTGGCTTGGTACAGTAAGTGCCATAACTATGGCATGTTTGTAGGGGTTTCCTGTTGCTCTTTTCTACTTTTTCAGCACTCAATACAAGCTTTGTGTGACACTTTGGCAGTGATGTACATAAGCTCTGCTCAAAATGCTGAGACCTTCAAATCAGTCAGATAAGAAGCGCCAGGCAGAACACTGGAGTCGTGCGCACTACCAGCTGATCAGCCTGTGTCTGACAGCGCATCAGCTGATCAATCAGTTGACCTTTAAGATTATCAATCTTACTCAAACAACTCAATGAAGCGCCCTTTATAATCTGACAGCTCACACTCCTCACCACCTGTACACAAGATGCTGCCTGAGCTGTTCCTTAATACCGTGTTTTGCTTTCTTTTCATATGGACTGATATATCTTTGTTTTGCGTGCTGGTTGAACTTATTTGCGGAGAATCTTTTTCACCACATTCACATGTATACATGTAATAAATCCAAAGTCAATTTCAATCATAATAAGGATATCAGACACAGGTCCAATGAGATTGTGTTTATATACTGTAAATGCAACCATTTAACATTAATATTCAGCACCTCACTGCCAGTGACACATACAGTATGCAATTGGCATGTATACAATTAGAATGCAAACTTCAATAAGAAAAGCAATCAATCATGAAGGAACTTATTGAAATGAACCTTTAAGGAGTCTATACGTTATCCCCTGTTTATGGCATCGCAGTGGAATAGTGGAAGTCAGTAATGAAGCTGGATACTCTAGAGAAAATCTATGTTCAGGGAGAAAATGAGTTATGCTCTTGCTCCTTAAGCAGCTGTTATTAGATTGGTTTATAGCGAGGAAATTAACCTCTAACTTCCCAGGGGGAGTCATTCCTATTTTAGATGTAAATGTATTTAACCTTTTCTGGCCGCTGGCTGCATGCCTCTAGGAAAAGGCTGCTTTGTGGTCTGAGTTAGCTATAGCTTGGCGAATTTGTGGGTTTGTGGTCTTTATGAGCTTAATTTGTTTAACTTCAACACCACAGTTGCCTCAGTATTAACATAGTAATGATTTTAAACATGTATTTGGATGTAGGGGTCAATAAGGACATTTTTATGAAAATGTGTCTCTTGAACCAGAGATGGAATATGATAATTAGCTAGCTTCATATATGTTAACAGTCATTCATCATAGGTGTTTGTTGTGTAAACCGTCGTCACGCCTTTATTTAGACAGGTGCTGTTACAGAGAGCCACAATGCTCGCACAATAATTAGCACTACAGGATGTACCACAAAGCAAGTTCTACAGAGCCAGGGTTTCAGGTGACAATAACAGGTGCCACTGTTCAGTTCAGTTCAGTCACTTCATCATTTCAAATGGGAAACTTGATATGCAGTCAGGAGTGAAAGATAAAAAAGAAAAGCATCCAAACAACATACAAATAGACAAGACAACAATACAAAGTCATGAGAACAAAAAGGCTTCCTGCATGCAATACACACAACCCAATGTATCACTACTGGAGCCATCTCTAAAAAACAATTCTACATTACATGTTCAAATTATGCTGAGTTATTGCACATAGGACAAAGAAGTTGTTACTCCTATTGCTCTTGAATCAGGGTACTCTAAATCTGCAACCTGAGGGGAGGGTTACAAACTCAGGCTGAAGTCTAATGTAGCTCAGCAGCTCAGCGTAAATTCTTTCAGGAAGACCTAACTTTTAATCGATGCTCTCCTAAATCAAATCAGCTGATATCACCATATCACCATAATTTCCTTTTTTTTGGGATCAATATCTATCTATCTATCTATCTATCTATCTATCTCCAAATAAATTCATACATTTTATGATGCTGTTGCATATCTGCAAACTAGTCTCTCCTGATTGAAATGTAGCTCAGCGTTAATTTTTTCAGGAAGACCTAACCCAATCAGAATCATACACAAATTTCAAGGGCCAATTACAGAGTCACAATCCTGCTTTAAAATTTGCTTTTCCCTCTGCTATTAGGTGTCATTTCAGGCAAAGAGTGCAACCCTCCACCTCTCCTTCCCGCTCCAGCTGACCGGTCCAGAGCCTCCTTCAGTCTGGTCTTCGGGCTCCTTCATCGCCCCCACCCGTGATATTACAGCAAAAAAAACAACACTCTTGCTGCAAATAAGGCAGAAGAGGAATGCTGGCAGAAAATCGTGTACTACTATTGTGTAAGCTCATAAGTTAATATATAATTTACAAGTTAATATATTTATCATCAAGGGAATGGATCCAGATTACTTGAGGTGCCATATAGAGATGGTACATCTGTTATGATTTCACAGAGACCCAAATGCAGACTCATGACTAGAAGGGGATTTATTGTAAGGAAAAAAGGGGACTGGAGGTGGGATGAGCGAGGAGGCTGCTGGCAGGGGGTTGGTAGTTAGGGGTAATGGCTGTAGATGCTTGAGCGAGGCAGATAAGTGAGCTGGGATTGGAGTGGCTTGCTGCGGTGGCTGAGGGTAGGTAGGCAGAGGAGAATGAGGTCAGGTCAGGCACAAAAATACTCAAGAAAAATACTAGAACAAGGAATAGCCTGAAGCGTTATCCACCATGATAGCAGACTGAATGATCTGGAGATGAGAGGCTGAATGAGCCGTGTAGGTATAATGAGCTTGATAAACTTGATGGAAGGCAGATCAGCAGTAGCCAGCAGAGAGCAGAGGAGCACCACGCCCGCAGACACAGGAACACATAGGAGAGGGGAAAAACATGGAGGATGTTATAGAGTGTATGTACTGTATATTCATGTATTGCTTTAACACTGAGGTTCACTTTGGAAAGAAGTTTTGATTACACCTTTCATGTGCTAACCCTTACTAACCATCCAAATATGTTTTGATGTATCAATTCTCTCCCAGTGTGGAAACCAATTTAATTTTTGGACAAAATAAAGTAGTATTGATTGAACATTATCTGTGAAAGAAGACTTATATTAGAGGGAAATGGCCAGAGAACACTACAAACATTCAGTAGTTTAGTGAGAGCAACAACAACCTTACAAATAAAATAAAACTGTGTTCTTGCTCAGATTCTCTGCATTACTGATAAAGGTTCACTTGGCAAAAACCACTGCAGGAGTTTTTAAGCCAACATCAAGTCAAAATCCTTACTTGCTCACTAATCTCACTTCGTGGTACAGCCCTCTGGTTTGCCAGAGGGATGGGTTGCACTGCTAGAAAACAGAGGTGAGTTGAAACATGATGTTATATTTTCTTTTCTTACAGGCTGCATCACTGATGGATTTGTATACTTTTTGCCATTGAAGACTTATAATTGATGGCCACTGCAAGCGAGACGGACTCACTTCCTCACATCATACAGAGAATCTCTTTGCTCTTTGTCATTCTATTTTTTATACTTTACTCTCCTGTCTCTATGTGGTGCAGGGCCAGCTCTGTCTGTATCTGCATATGCTTCACTGCGGTTATCGTTGATTGTATTTTTTGTATAATGGGTAACCCTGTATAATACCATTACTATCACATTTTAAATTGATAGTTAAGCATTTACAAGTTGAGTTAATAGTTATTTTACTTATTACAATGAAATAATATAATTAATCATGTATGCTAATAACCAATTATAAGTAATGATTATGCATGTTCAATATTATTATATATATATATAACTCAATTTATAATATATAATTCAATATTTGTAATTGTCAAATGTGAAGTTCTAGTCCCAAACTAGCTACAGCCTTATCTACTGTAGAAGAGTAGTACTTAGAGTAGTTAAGTACAGCATCATGTCCCTATGGTGTACTCAGAGATGTATTGTTTATAGTTTTATGAATTAGAATAGAATACAATATATTTTCTATGAATGGAAAGCACAGGTATAGTTGTGAAGCTATACCTAACTACACTTTCTTTTTACATATCTTAGCCCAGAAATATTTGGTCGTTTCAATTACTGCAAAAGGGCTGGGATCACACACTATACCGTATGTCTATAGTACCTTACCACTGCTGGGATTTTAGGAGGATTTGGCAGTATAAGAAATTCAACACAAAAGCCGTCTCCAGAATAACTCTGCAGCCCAATTTAATTTTCTCATCCCCCCCAACTTCAGGTCTTGGCCCAGCCTGTGAGAGAATAATCTGCAGCGTCAATGTATAATTAACTAGAAAGGCCAAAAGATCCATCTGGTTTTCAATTAGACTGTTATCTCCTGAGAATGGGTCTAGCATTTGACTTCTATCTATAGAATTCAAGTCATCAAGGTCAGCGAAATTAATGTCTCCCATGTCTGAACCAATCCCCAGAGATAACTGCAGATATTCACTAGGTTGGATATGACATCTTTCTCATGTAAAAGTTCCTCAGTATTTTTCTAAAAGTCCATCCTGTGTGTGTTGAACACAGGCCTTGTTAAATGCAGTAGGGAAAATGCAGTTTATGCTAGAATAGATTTTACACACTACATTGCCCCTGATATAAGGACATGAAAAGGACAAATGGACAAAACACAAATGTAGTATCATGTCACAGATCAATAAGTGACTAAGTGAAAATACTAATATAATATATAAAGATTATATCTCAAACAGATATGACATCTGCTGCACTCCATCTTCAATGTGTCCAACAACTTCTAATACTTTTCTAGCATAGCCCAGGTCTTTATGATGATAGCTCGTTATTTACAGGGCATTAATCAATACACCGGGGGATTGTCTTTGAGATTGCTTTCCTTTGAATGAATGAAGGCTGGTGTGAGATTTAGGCTTGATTACACATTGAATATGTTTTTCTCTTTAGCCCTGATGTTTTTCTTGTTTACGTGTTTCAGTGGGTTTTTCACCTTGGAGAGAAATCCATTGCTGTTAAGAGTCATTGATTACCAGCAACATTGTATGTGCGTGCGTGCGTGCGTGCGTGTGTATGTGCGTGCGTGTGTTTGTTAAAGTAATTAGCATTCAGCTTATTTTATCGACTTGTTACTTTTAACAAACAAAACTTTACGTATTAGGTTTGTAGCTAAATAAATGCATTTTTTAGAAATAATTATGTGCAGGTTAATTAAACAGCATGTGATGTCTTCCCCTTAGGTAGCAAAGGTCTAAATTTAAAATAAATATTATTATTTCTGTAGATGTTTACTTTTGGAGTGAGTAAAAAATTTATTTGAGCAGGTTTGAGAATCAGTTAGACTAAGACAAGTCCCTTGGCTTTAACAAACAACCTTGATTTCGGCACACAAGCTGTGTCCAAAGTCCACATCTGGTTAATTATTTTAATGTAAACATGTTTACTGCTGTACTCTTGGCAATGTTATGTCCCAAATGAATCCATTTTAAGCAGTGAGCATTAAAGTTGCATTTATAGGAAAATGGATTGGAGGTGAAATCAATTCTATGTGTCGGTCCTTGTGGCTTCCAGTGTTTCATAATTAACTGTCAACCCATTGGGTATTGGATAGTTACATTGATTCTGATTGAATTTTATTTCCATGGGTTTGCTTCTCGATGTCTCTCCAGCTTTGTCTTTGTCATCCAATTGGCCTTTCTCGCCCTGGTGCTGCAGGCTGATTGGTCATTTTAGCAGACAGCGGTCTTTGATGTTAAAGACTTGTTTGTAGCCTCTGGTGACTCTGCGGGTGTGCGTGCGTGCGCGCCCGTGCGTGCGGGCATGTGTCATATATGTTCTCTAGCACACTCAGTTAAACTCCAGGCCAATGACAAGCAGAGGCAGATGACAGCCATCTACACACACAGGTCAATTTCCATTCTTCATATCAGTTTCTGAGTCATCCCTGAGCCTCTTCTTATTTTTGGAGTGAACCCCAGACTGGTTCAACCTTCTCTGATGGTTTCATTGGGCACATCAATACAAACTAATATACAAACACATTTTACTTTAAATAAGTTTTAGAAAATAAAGTAATGCAATTACTACCTGCTGCTAATTGGTGTTAAACGTTGAAACATGCACCTTTACAGTTATTCCAAAAGTCAGGATATCACTATGAATGTACACAACTAAATCGCTGATGTGCCTCTTTAATGTAAAGATCACTCACTAATACACATTACAGAAATTTTACATCATATAGTTTGTACTCCATACTAGCAGGTTATTAACTGTTTAATTATTTACTAAAGCAAAACAATAGATGCTTATTTGTTATTTGTCCAACAAATTTTCACAAAAATACATAACAGCCCTAACCTTACTATGACTTTGTGTTTCGATCTAATTAGCACAATCCGCAACTTTTTTTCAGTTTAGTTCAGTAGTTCAAGGTTAAGGTTAGTATCGATTATTTTGGCTCATATTAGCTGAATGTACCACCGTGGTTGAATGTGCACAGTCTGCTTTTTTCACATACGAGAAAACATTAAATTTTTAGACATGTACCCTCATCTCGAGTTATTCTAACCTGATCCTCACTGAAGATTAATCCTGTCCTTCCATTTGCTTCCATGAGGGTTTTCAAAAGCAGAACATGCACTGTTGAGCTACTTTAATCAATTTTTAAATATGAACACAATTCCTAAATCCATGTGGTTCAGTAGAGTGAAAAAAGGTATTTCCTCTCTTATCTCCACAAAGTGTTAGAGCAGTCCAGGGTTGCAGCACCTACTAGTAATAAACCTCTCTAAAGCCTTGTAGCTGTTATCAAGATGCGACTCAAATTTTGCTGTACACTCATCCAGAT
Organism: Etheostoma perlongum; assembly: GCA_026937815.1. Taxonomy (NCBI): domain Eukaryota; kingdom Metazoa; phylum Chordata; class Actinopteri; order Perciformes; family Percidae; genus Etheostoma; species Etheostoma perlongum. The sequence continues at coordinate 6,582,977 of CM049390.1, read as the reverse complement.
TCCATCAGCATCTTTCTCTTGACAAAGACATGATCAACTACAAAAACATAGGTGTCAGATC
>CM049390.1:6525416-6580416 GCA_026937815.1 Etheostoma perlongum | reverse complement strand
CAAACATAGAAACACACATGCGCGCGAGCACACACACACATACATAACCACACGTGTACGCGCGCGCGCACACACACACACATATGTGTGCATACACACAGAGAGAAGGTAAAAATGTATATTATCTTTATTTGTATTTATGCTAGAAGACAGAAGTCTATTTAGATAAAAGGATGGATGTGACTGAGAACCTGAGGAAACTGCAGTGGTAGTGACTTGTCAATCACAAGGTAGCCATGCCCTAAAGCGTACCCTGCTCGGTACCTGATCGGTTTTACAGCTTTTACTCTAAACAGGACTATCATTTGCATGATCATCTTGCTGTATTGAAGCGGACTTAAAACCGCAGTTGGGACCATAAACTCATTACGAAAATCCTTACTGAAATGAGAAGTATGGTCATTTTCTCATGGACTTCTGTACAATCAGATCCACTTGCCAAAGTTCAAACATACACCAACCAGGACGTTTAAAGCACTGTAGTTAACACGTTGTATTTCAAGTTGAAGTGTTAAAACAAGAAGTTGTGATTTTACAGGGAGTTACCTGCTGAGTTAGCCCACCTGCTGCAACTATTTCACAGCAAACAGCATCCCGGCACAGTAATTTCCTAGACTTTTGTCATCAGGCAACTAAAACAGACTCCCTTGTACGCAGCATTGTGTCTTAATAATTGAACAAAGCCTTTATGCTAAGCTAAGCTAAGCTTGCTTGCCCTACCTCAGTAATTAACTTAGGCCTTATCCAAACGCACAAATTGTTTTTTGACATATTTACACATAAATGTACAGTCCCTCTTCCATTGTATTGGGGAACAGAGGCCTCAGAGTACTCTACGAGGGTCTCTGCTACATAATCTGACACTGCCAAGTAGGGCTATTATAAGGAATTCCAAAAGTCGAATATAATTCGAATAGTAAAAAAATCAACCCTATTCAAATGCTGAAATTACGATTCAAATGTGATTTTTTTTTTAATTTAATATGTTGTAATATGTTAGGAGTGAGAAACACAATGCTACGGACGTACGGAGCATGTAACGTTACGTAACAACGTTAATACAGGGGGACTGACTGGAAATCGGAAGAAGGAAGTTAAATAGTTTTAACATGACTTTAGAATCTACATCCACCGAGCCAAATGTTATCATTAGTTAGCTCGTTTTTGTCTCCTAACTGCGTCGCGAGTTATAAGAGCTTACTAGCTTCATGGAGACAGCTAAAGGCAATGTTAGCTGCCCTACAGCTGTCAGAGTAGCTTCGACTTCATATATTTCCTTCTAACATCTGTATGCTCAGTTACGTGACAATCTGCAAGAAACAGGTTGCTCATAAATCCTTAAAATAGCAGGGACAGACGATGTAGGTCCCCTTCAAGGCCAGGCTGATGTTGGAAGTCCCTCTAGTGGAAAGAACGTGTAACAATAACAACATGCTTATAGTGGCATTGACAATGAATAAGCCTGTAATACAAATTAATAATAGGCTGCAGATGAGTAGTAAATATTCAAATATTATTTAAAAAATAACAAATGAAATTTGAATGGTATTATAGAGGAAGATTGACAACTCTACTGCCAAATCACAGACTACATTGCCAACATTTGCCGTTTTGAGACTGCCAGACTTCTAGTGGGGTTGTCTTTCTGTAACAGCTTTTTTCAGGCTTCTGATGTCCAACAACTTCTTCTCTTTGTAGACTGTGGTTAAATTACTGCCTGTTGGCCTGGCAGGCTCTTGAAAGCTTCAATTGTGTTTTTATGCGTTTTCATGTGGAAGGAGATTTTCATTTTGCAGTACATGTGTGGACGGTATTTTATTGTGAGAATGAACAAATGGAAAACCATTTTTTTTAAATACCTGTCTACGCATGGACTAGGCCTCAAAGCCATTACATATGATATTATCAAGAAGCATTCACAAATTCCATGGGTGATAAAACAGGAATGTTGGTGAGTGAAGGACAAATACAGCAACTTGAAGTATGTGATGCAGAAAAGCAACAGAATAAACTCAAAATGTCAAGGTATCCCTTTAGGGGAATATTATTTTATGATCATTTAAAGGTCTCATTAATCATATAGCATGTGGCTATCAGTACCCATTGTTTTCAGTGAGGAATGCTAACCAATGCAAACCAGCCAGTGAAGAGACTTATTTCCCCCCAGATGTGAAGAAATAAAAGGAGTGAAATGCAAAATGTCAATTGTCCCTCTCAGTAAAAAGCTGCTCTGGAATCATTTGAGGTGCTATAACTCACATAGTGGCATTCTGTGGAGTTGTACAGTGCCATGTATATCCTTTCTGGCATTTACAGCCAATCTGGTGACATTTAGGATTTGATTTTTTTTTTGTTTCAAAAAGTCTCTGTAAGTAGGACATGGGATGTCTCTTGTAAAACGTATGCTGAATTTCTTTGGGGTTGATTTCAGCACTTTGACAAACACTAATTCTCATGCTCTACTCTTGCCCTGTGTCACAGTAGCAGGGCTTGTAGTCTTTATTCACACCGTTCTACTTCCTGGATTGCTCAGTTGCCGTTCACTTAGGCCAGAAATCCATTACCTTGTGCTTTCTCTGTGTAGACATTTTAAACTCCGGTCGATATATGAGGACTATGTTTAACCTTTTCTTAGATCTCTGCAGGGTAAATCCAGACAGCTAGCGAGACTATCTGTCCAATCCGAGTTTTTTCCGAGTTTTCTGTTGCATGACAAAACATTTATTTATTTAAATAAATGTCAGTTGAGTCACTATCACCAGATGAGGTAACTCAATGGCAAGTGAGTCTATAGACCACCAATGAAAGCCCTTACCTTTGCAGTTTTACGAACTTTCCTTTCAAGTGACTCATATCGATGTTAGATACATCAAAAAACTGACTACTGCAAGCGATCTTGGTCCAGGCCACATAAAAAGTTAGGGTCGGCCCTCCTCCAGTCCAGAAGGTGGTGGTAAAACAGCTGAAACTGTTTGATAACCGCCGAAAACACCTGAAGAATAACTGTACTTTAGCAGTTCAGTCACAACAATAACAGGTTAGCTAGATAGCTACAGTAATGATGCATGCACATTCATGAACACAGGGATGGCTCGCCTGGATGGACATCGTGGGAGACAAATGTTTTTCTCTGTATGGACTCCCTCCCTCACCCATACAGATCACTGCTTTCACTCACACCCATTTTTCAGCATTCAAACTGATCTGGGATCTGTTAAACACTGCAACAGTACTTTACGCTGTCTGTGTGATTGTATGTGTTGAAACCTCTAAAGCTGCTTTCTTCCTGTCACTTTATATGTGACGGGTTTGACAGTGGCTGTTTTCAGAGTGACTTTATTCCCATAATCACAGATTTACCCAGTAGAGGCTACTTCCACAGAGCACATTGCTGACGTAGTTAAGACCAAGGTGGTTCAAACAATTGTAATCAATCCATCTCTAATTTTTGGTGGATGCTTTTACATAAATGAGGTACAAGTATGTATTTTTAAAACCACATTACCTGAAAGAGTAACTAGACCGGGGCTGCCACTTGTGCTGCCATCTAGTGATAGCTAGATAGCGGCACAAGTGGCAGCCCCGGTCTACTAAGCAATGCTTTAACTCTTTGTTGTCTCTTCTCTCCTTCCTTAATGTACCCTGGAAATCCAGAGTTACTCTGACATCGAGTAATACTGCTCATTAACTATACACCTGTAGCTGAGCTGCACCAATCACATCAGTGTATCTGATAAAGGCGGGGCCAGAGGCGAGCTAAACAGATGACAACAGTTTAATTTACCAGTTAGCTTCGCTCGTAGCTAAGCGTATGGGGCTCTGGATACGTCCCCCCGTGTGTTGTTGTGATTGCTTGTAGTGTTATCCAATTGCATGCAGTGAGATTTTCAAATGCACTCTTGGTGCCGCCCCTCAAGATGGGTGACTTATGTTACTCGATGCCAGACCCGTAATCCTTTCGCATTTGGATCTGGATTTCCAGGCTATCCTTAATGCAGCCCTTGATGAATTTTGCATGACTTAGCAAGTGCTTCATTTTGATTTAAATTTTGATGTTGAAATACAACATGTCTAACCTTTAGGTAGCCCGAAGATGCTGCAGTTGAATCCACATCACCTCTGATCTGTGGATCATAGTAAACTAGTGTGAATAATCCTTCACCCCAAGGACTGCTGGGCCCTGCAGTCCGCTTTCCCATCACATCAGAGAGCTCTGAATGCTCAGATGGCATCAGACTGACAAGTGTTACCAGGGCGTTTGACATTTGACTCAATGTTTCATGTCAGATGTGAGACAGAGAAGTTCAAAGGTGCTGCATCAAAATGCAGCCGTCCCTCGGTGGAAAGCCTTTCCCCATTTACAGTGGCCGTAAATGCCAGTGAAATGCCACCAAACACGGGATGTTAAACATACTTGCGTGTGTGTGCCTGCGTAAATGTTTACAGACTCGTATCAAAGCAGTTGTTGATTGTCTGGTGCTAATCTCTCTGTGTTGATTTGTTTCTCACTTGATCCATCGATAAAGTCTCACTCATTGCAATACTAATCCACATCTTACATACACAAACACATATACACACACACACACACACACACACACACACACACACAGGTTCTTCTGTAGATTGATCTCGCTGATAAAAAAACAGCTTAAGCATCTGATTAAACTCTTACCGCAGATACACGCACACAGTCATCTGCATCACGGTGACATACAGAGACAATATGTGTCTTCTAGTTGTTATGGCAACAGACAGTGAAAATTCATACAGGTACCTACCTTTCTTCTCTACATCTTCTCATTCATTTTTATTCCTTTCATCTATCTACAATCTTCTTTAATCTCCAATTCCTGCTTTCCTCTTTATCATCTCATTTCTTCTTCTGGTCGCCTCCTTTACTCTCCTTTGCTTTTTACTCTTGCTCTTTTTCTTTTTCCTCCCTGCCACACCTCTTCTCTTTTTCCCCCTCTCTTTGTTGCCTCTCATCTTCTTCCTCCTAAATGTTATTTTATTCACTGCGGTCCTCTTTGCCTTTTCATCCTCTCCTTTCACCTCCCTACTGTGTCCTTTACTCGCTTCCTGCCTTCTCCCATCTTCTTTTCTTCCTCATATTCTCATTTTCTCACCTTCTACCTTTACTCATCCTCATTTGCCCCCCCCTTGTGGTCCACTCATCTTTTCCCTCTCCCCTTTCCTCTTCTCCTATCTCCTTTACAACTCCTCTCCTCTTGTTTTCTACTCATTCTTCCCCATTTGATTATCATCTTTCTCCCATCCTCTCCTTTTCTCCTCCTCTCGGTATATCTGCAATAACCCAGTTTAGCCGTGTTTTCCCATTCCAAATACTGTCACCTTGCATTACCTCAGAGTTTCTACTGGGCGTCCCTGTGGGTTATTTATGTGCGCCGTCTCTCTATATGTGCTTGCTCTTTTTTCTGCTACCACATGCCCAAATAGCAGCAAATGGCTTGGGCATTAATATTCAGGCCCTCCAGGCATTTTGGTGCTGGAGCTATTTGGTAGAATATTGTTGTTGTTTTTTAAATTTTGTTTCTATCTGTATTTATTTATTCTTTAGGTGATGGGAGTGAACAGAAATTCATTCAGTGGTAATATTTACGCCCTGTGGCATTTTTAGAGTTATTTTCAGATTGCTGGGATATTGTGATCTTTTTTCTTTGTTTGGAGCGATGCTCATCCGGCATCCTACCCTCTGGTCCTTGTAATCAAATAACAGGAGCGATAGTAAATATAGCCTGTCTAGGCAGTTGCTGCTTCTTCAATTCCAAATAGCCTTTCTGGCCTTGTGTTAACGTACACTTTATATTATACTAAACTAGTGTTTCTATTGTTTATTGCACTGGTGTTATCCTGCAGTTATGTGTGCTCCTGTAAGGTTAGAAAGATATATCAGGCTGATACTGGACTTTTTTTCTCTAAATGTAGGTAGACACCGGGGCTACAGAGCACACATTCTGATGGGTCTCAGATGTTGGCGTAACACTGGAAAACCCTGTGTTAGTGAATATCCAGCCAGGTAAAAGTCAGCCGGAGTTTTCTTTCTATAGGCCTAATTGTATTTTTATTTTATTTTAAAGTTTATCTGCTGTAGTTATGGCTGGGCAGGAAATCACAGGCATCACAGGAAAGAAGGAAATGAAACGAAACTAACTAACTAAAAGCTAAAAGGGAAAGACTGAGGCCGAAAATCCAAGACACTCAGTTGAAGATGAAGACAATTACGGGATTGTAAGTGATTCCAAACCGTCCTCAAATTGGCCCTCATGGATTGTTATGTTTATTTCATATAATACAATAACTTTACAATGTGCAATGTGGTAGTGCGTCAGTAGCCAACATTAACCTTTATTTAGCGCAGATGTTTTATTCCTTTCAGTCCGTGTTTGTGTTGGCCTACTCTTTACTTTTTGTCCCCCTGTACTTGTGTAAAGCATCCTTGGGTGTTATGTAATGTGCTATATTAATCTAAGTAATTATTACGTTGGTTGCTTCAGCAATCTCTTAATTCTTTGGCTCGTGACACAGTGACATATTCTCAGACAACATATTCTCTTATTGTAAATTAATTATCTGTCTGAGCAAAACATTAATCGCAACTATATGACCCTTCTGAGAATGTTATCCTCATTATTATAGACTGTAGTCTATGGTAACAGCACAGTAAAGAAAGACCTTTGGTGGTAAAATCACTACAGCTTTGGTCAGAGCGGCCGCTGGAATCGACACAAACTGAAAGTTACTAATAGCCACTTTAAGAAAAAAACTAATGCTGACTAAGTTTCCTAATTATATATAAGATATATTTGATGTCTGAGAAGACAAGTGATCCATTGAGTGTAGTGGGGTAAAGTTTGGAAAACAACAATAAAAGCTGACACAGTATGCATTTTTAGCGCTGTGGATTTGAAATATTTTATGTGCTGTTTTCGGAAATGTGTTCTGGTTCACTACAACATCACAGTAGGAAGGTAGGAAGTTGGTTGGTAGTTTGATCTTTTAACTTTTCAACAACCCAGTTTAGTTTTGCTTGGTGGCTTGTGTCTACATTTGGATACATAACACCAGAGCACACAGTCAAAACATGGCAAAATAATCACTTCTTTTTTATGCTACACTGAAATCATAAAAGTTTGGCTTTGGAAGCAATGAAAATGTGAAATGAGATTCCAAGAGTTTATTGTTGTTGCCAGAGAAGCAAAACAGTTTGTCATGGTTTCCTTTATTTTTTCCTAGTAGTGTTTCATCAATTTTTATTTTGTGGTGTTCAGTATTTATTTATCGAAGCCCTTTTTTATTTGTGTAGAGGCATGTATGGAAATTCCTTTATCGCTCCTCAAAATTATGGAGTTTTGATCATGGGGTTTGGCATCTGTGAAGCTTTATTCTAATGGGCTTTAGGATTTTGCTTGTTGGAGAAATTAATATGATTACATTCATTCATATCTGGCCTTGATATTTATCATGTTATTCTTCTGCATGTGAGGAAATTAAGTTTTAGAATCATGTTTCTTTAATGTCTCTGTTTTATGTTTGGAAATGTGTGCACTGTAAACCCGAATAAGTTAGCAGTACTCAAAAAAAGTAAGGCAATCAGTTGCCACAATTCTTTTGAGTTCTGAAACTCAAACATTTGAGTATAACAGAGCTTATATATTTGGAGTTTATTTTACATGTAAATTTAAATTATAATTAAATTAAATTTACCAATTAAGCCAACTCAAAACTCTTCAGTTTCTGCTACTCAGAATATTCACTCATCTTTCTCATTGAAATAATTCAAGCAAACTTAATCATTTCAAGTATGAACACTCAGGATTTTATGTTCAATGGACTTAACATTTATTAGTTTTTGCTTTCAATCTTCTCATTAAACATGACTCAAAAACATGGACTTGTTACAACTCAAAATCATTTCACTCCAAACTTAAAATATTTGTGGCAACTGATTGCCTTAAAGATAATAAGTACTCCTGAATTAAAAGTTTTTTTTTCTATTCAGCATTTTTGCATAAACCTTTGAATATATTTTGTGTTAAAATACAACAATGAAAAACAAACAAATAAATAAAAAGTAACAATTAACAAGACCACTTACTGGACATTTTGTTTATATTTTAAGATAAACCATAGTAGAAATATTAAACTCAGAAAAACTTAAATTACAGTAAGAATAGATCTTTATCTGACAAATAGCTTATAAAACTGTTAATACAATATTTGCATCAGTAAATCTTGGGTGGTGACCAAAAGAGTTTAGAGAGATTATTTGCCCATATGAAAAAAGAATAAAAAATTAAAGAAACATTTGCTAAGGCACACTTTTGGCCATTTGGTTGTAAACCTGCAGTGCAGCAATGTACAACAAATTGCTTATAAATTCTTCACAACCAAAACTGCTACAATTTCAAAACTTTACAAAGGCAGTGTGTAGCCTTCCTTTGGCTATCTGGTTTAAATCTAGCAACTTCAAGCAAGATTACACAATACAGTGTATAAACAACACAGCCCTGCATTAGTTAATACAATTTAAGTGGTACAGACAGTGTCTACTTTATGCCATTTGGCTGAAAACCAGTTGAGTAGAGCAGCAACTTTAACATTAACATTGAACAGTAGTCAACATGGACCTGGCAATTGTGGACTATGCTCTAACAGAGTGAGCTATCAGAATCCACCACTCCTTTTTTGGATCTTGAGTTACACATATAACATCAGGTCATTTTTAAGAGTCTGCAGCTTGGGTGACAGTTTAGAGTCATCAAGACCAAGCAAGATTTTCTGTGTGAACTCAAAAGTGTTGGTGAGTCCCTTAGGATAGCTGAGGTGTAGTGCATATATCAGTCCAAACATTACCAGGAAGGCATCAGCAAGCCTGGGAAGGTTGACAACCACATCACCCTCTAGGACGACAGAGACTCTCACTGGGTGGTAGTGAACTGGACTAGAGGCATCGTCACTGACAGTTGTAAGGAGGATCACTGATGCATCGGCCAGGTCTGGTTCATCCATATCATCCTTAAAAAAATGAAAGGGAGATCATATACTAATCACATTTACTGAAACTATGGCGGAGGGAATTTTGATTACAGTTGATTGTCCTATCATTAAAAATAAATACACCAGTCTTGTTTGCTGAGAAAGAGAGATGACTTTTATGTGTGCCACTGTTAGGCTAATGACAGCTACTTGATTTTCTTTGCAGGTGACTTTTCTAAAGCCCTACGGGGCAGGCCTGATATCTCTCTACTTAGACTTACCACACATGATCTGAAAAATTCAGAGACTTCCTCACGTAGATAAACAGGAAGGGCATGGAGAACAGTGGTCCGTCTCGTGTGGACATCATGTATTTCCTGAGAAAATTAAAATCGTGTAAATACAGTATACCGATCAAAGCCAATGCCAAACAGTCCCAACTAATTACCAATTAATTAATTACCAATATCTGCACATAAATCCACTATGATAGCCTGCTGATTTATCTGGTGCAAATATGGAATTGAAAAGTTTATCTGAAGCACCAAACTACCAACAGTAGACCTGTGAAATGTATAATCACCTGTGCATCATGGACTTTGAAAATGTTAGCCAAAGCATCTGCAGTCTTTCCAGTTTTGGAAGCTTTCTGCCTGAATAAGGCCATCAAGCGAGGAGTGTGGCGATCAAGCTGGGCATAGAAAGTGTTTGGAAGGTTCTGGTTTGTTATCCTTTGGAACTCTGCATACACCTGCATTGAGGAAAGGACAGTACTGTAATTCTTAATTTTTTCTTAATTATTTATTTTATGATTAATGAAATTTGGCAACATTACACAGTGACATACAGTAGCAAAGATAAAGCCAACGAAAGAGCTGAAACACATTACCTCAGACTGCATATGAAGAGCGGGCCAGAGGTCCATGAGCTCTTTGACCGGGGGGCATGACATCACAATAGTCTGTCGTCGCAAGGCAAACGTGGTCTGCATCATCTTACTGATAAGAGATAGGTTTCTCTCAGTCTTCTTTACTTCCTCAACAATGGCCTGCCTCAATTGGTCAAGACTTGAGGGATCTTCTCCTTGAGGAAAGTTGGGCAGAAAGTTGACCTCTGCGCGCTTAGGTCTTTTTATGTTGGAGTGTGAAGGTTCATTGTCGGGATTTTTTCTGCTTCTTTTTCCAGCATTTACAGTGACCTCCTGACATCCAGCTCTTCTCATCTTGGTCCTGTAATTTCCCATTTTAAATTTGATGCTGTTTTTCCAGCCACTCCATCCACTGTTGGATCCTGCTTCCTTTAAACAGGGGTGTGTCCTCACAAGAGCTTCAGCCACCATTGCTATCTCCTTATCACTGGGGTAGGCCTTGAAACCATATATGGTAGATGCCAGTTTGTCTAAAATATTGTGCTTTTGGTCCCTTGACAACTGTAGAGGTTTTTCATTCTTTTCAAATTCGGCATTCCCGTCTCTAAGTGTCAGCTCAATGTCAAATGCAAATGTGGGAATCTGAAATGGACCTGGAGGCCATCTGCTGAGACGTTCTGGGGATGACACATCTGAATGGGTATCAGTAGATGCAAGTGAACTGGAGTCATGTGTAAGTGAAATATGAACACAGGCTTTTGGGGCAACTCCTCAATGTCAACAAGGCAAGTGAGTTTTCCATCAAAGTCTGGATCTTCGTACTTCAAACTGAAGTCACAGTCCAGTTCCAGCTGTTGTTTTAAAATATCAATCAGTGCATCAACAGAGGCTGGACGGGGAGCTGAGTTTTAATTTTCTCACACGGTCCGCCTCGATGACACGAAGGATCATGTTTTGTGGGGCTTCAGCGGCCATCACTTTAATAGATGAAGAAATGTGGAGGTTATAAACACATCAACACATGGATATAATGATTGATTTTACAAAGTACATTTTCCAATATACAAAGAATTACTTACTGTAGAGTGGTCTTAATTTCGTCTCACTTGTATGAACCTCTTGGGAGTCAGCATCAGCAAGCCCCCAATCTTGTATGCCGAGAGTGGGGTTGTATCATTCAAGTCAGTTTGCAGGTGAATAGACAGGCTTCCCTGTGTGGCTGACAGCTCATAGGATCGAAGATGCTCTACATACCAGGAGTCATAATCACAACAGAGAAAAAGAAACATTGTGATTCACAAGGTAGATCTGTGTTAGTCTGCAAAATTTTGGCAGTCCCCCACTGATTCCAACGGAAACAAACATTCCAGTGATATAGTCTGTGCCATCAATGGTCACCTTTGATGTACTATAGACAGTGTCACTAGTTGTTTGTCCTCTAATATAAGCCTGAGCTACTTCTGGAAGAGCTGACACCAAAACAGATTCAACCCTGGATGTTTGTGTTTTTGGTTTGAAAAATGATGGCGAACCAAGGTGATAGGCCATCATGTGTTGGTGTCGGATTGCCAGGGTCTTCAAAACATTTTTGAAGTTTTGAGCATCATGCACCACTCTCTTGAAAAAAAGCGATGCTTTGCTTCAAATCGCATGGTCCAAACATGCACCAGGGGCCCAAAGCACTTAACTAAGGTGGGGTAATGCTCCACATAGTGATGTTTAGGGCGAAGGCTAAACTGAGGGAAAGCTTCTTGTAGGATCAGCCTGTGGTCACTGATTTTGCAAACAAAATAGTCCAGTGTTTCATCAGAAAATGATGGGCACAACGCTAATTCAACAACCTCTTTCAAGTCCATCAAAACCTCCCACGTACTATTACCCTCTGGTACTTTACTGCCCACAAGTAAGGGAAGTAGTCTGAGCAGCGTGGCATTTTCATGCCCATTGCCTCCAATCGTTCCCTGAGACATGAATGTTTTGGGAACTGGATGTGGTTTATTTACTTTATCAGTGTGCTGATATGGGAATGATGTGATCCTTTGGTTCAAATAATCTAAAGTGAAGTACTTAAGCCGAATCATTTCTTTAATGCAAAGAGAAAGTTCAACTGGAACGATTCCTTCCAAAAGATCATGAAGTAGATCTGGAGGAAAACCTGTGACAGGATGGAAGTACTCAAGTGACTCACGCAAAACACAATCACCTTTAACCCCAAATTGGCTGCTTAAACTGTCATCTTGGAGGATATTTTGTACATTAAGGTCATGGCTCGCTTTGGTTCTCTGAACAAATGTCTCCTTTTTTGCCTCAGTTGTTTGAAACTGTTCACTTGTGGCCATGCAGAATCTGCAAACATAACCTGCTCTGAACGACTCCAAAAACCACCTAAGCCATGTGAAGCCAGATTGTCAGCAGAAACACAAAAGATGGTGCCTTTCACATTCTGACCAACGGATTCAATGAAACACCATCTTGTTCGATTGTGTAGACATCATGAACCAGTGGAGCAAGTACACCTGCATATCCATATTTCTTGAGGTCTGTCACTTTAGCTAGCAGGGCCAATTGTATAGTGTGCATTGCTGATCTATACTTGGGCGGCACATTTGCTAGGACCCAGTATAAAGCACAAAGTTTGTGAACTTTACGTGATGTGCCAAGAGGGTTAGCAATTTCAAGATCATCAATATAAAGTTGGATTGCTAGGTGTAGATCTTCTGTTGAGAGTAGCTTGTTTTGTTGGAAATGAGAGCCATCACGATATGACACATAATAACCAGGCTCAGAGTTTGGTTCTCTGATCTTATTTAGGATGTCTGTGTTTTTAAACAGCTCCTGAATCATCTGAAGGATTGGAACATACATTATGGTATGACCAGGTGCTTCTAAATGGTACTCTACTGGCATTACCAATGGATAGTTGTGCTCTATAAATGTCTTTCTTAAACTTATGAGAGGACAACTCTGCACCTTTGGATGTAGCACTAAATACAACATTAGAATCCATGACAGCATTGACAACTTCATTGAGCGTGGAATCTGTAATATTGTGACCATGTCTCTGCAATATGTCATTAATTGCATCTTTGATTAATGGCTGAGATAAAGAGAAGATCTGATTCAAGTGGTCAACTATTTCTTGTGTAGCTGAGTTTGACACATGAAGGATAGCCTGCATCTTTAGAAATAAAGATGCTGCATTAAGTTTCAGCTGATTTTTTAGTGCTGATGTATCACACTGCTCATCATCCTGCATTTCTGTGTACTGAATTGGACACTCTTCATTCACAGTTACATTAGAGCTGGTGGCTTGGAGATTCTGAGTATGCTCATAGACAATGTCACTACCAAAGTCTGTTGCAAGACTCGCTTGATGCAATCTACTTTTATGGGAATTAAATGAAGAGTATACGTTTGTGCTATATTTACAATCTTTGTATGGACATACCACTGTCTCATGCTTTTAAGTGTGTTCTTATGTGACTAAGGAGCACAGACTCAGAAAAAGGTTGCTGAAATGTGCATAAAGGACACTTGAAGGTCACAAGCTCCTGAATCTCCTTTGCACTGCTCTTATGTTCTTGTGTATGATATCTTGACAGATGAGTACTCAGTGCACTAAGTGTCTGAAATGTGCACATGCAATCATCATGGAGACATGGCAGTGGGCTAATTTTTGAAAAATGGCTGTGCTGCAGTCTGCAGTGTTTTAATAAATATGTTCGAGTGGTAAAAGAAGCTGAACACAACTTACACTGCCAAGTCATATTTGTTGCAGGTGCAGCAACCTGAAAACCCAAACACACAAAACAATATTATTTTACAGGACACCTGTCATGAGGTTTAAACCTCCATCAAAAACTGTCATATTCCTCATACTAAAGGAGTACAGCAAAATACAAAAAACGTTTATTAAAACAAAGTAGATGTGTAAGATGCCTATTAGGTAGGGCTGCACGATTATGGCGAAAATAATAATCACGATTATTTTGATCAAAATTTTGATCACGATTATTCTCTCGATTATTTGTTGATTTTAACCAAAACAAATTTTATTGTCACATAGGCCATTTATAACTGCGAGAGGGAGTGCGATGGACGTACTCACAGAGAGACGGCTGATCATTATGAACATAGGAGGTACTCAAAATATTAGGCCGTTTTTCACCTGATATTTTATGTATCCCCTATGTAACTCATATGGTAGACAGGTGAAAAAGTGTTTAATTGAAAAGCCATATTAAACTAAATTAAAACAGAAATCACGTTAGAGGACAGGGAGGATACGCCTATCAGTCCATAATATTAAACGACGCTATAAACATTTGACACGTCGCCTTAATGTAACAGACAAATACACGTATTTATGTAGTTAACTGAGACCCATGTTACTATGGAAAACCCTGTCGAGTCTTCCACGTTGCTATTTGTTCCATTTAAGAGGTAAATTCAAAGTGCAGCAGTTAAACAATTTGAAGGGCAGCAGAAACTCCGCTCTGTCTGCATGCGCGCTCCCGCGGCCAGGGGATACAAATCCTGGCGGGGATAAGTACATTGGCACGACACCGGCGCTGTGTGGCGGGGCGCGGAGAGTAAGACGAGACAGAGTGGAGGAGAGATCCAACACAGGCACGGCTTTACAGAAGAAATGGGTCATGTAACGCAAAATTAAACCATATCCATACAAACAGCATTGCAGCGGATGCGAGGACATTAGCACCGGTGTGCGTCCCTAGAGGAGCTAACAGACGCTACTAGCAGGACTAGCACTGGTCACTACTGAGCAGTGCTAGTCGGACAGGACAAAATGTTGCGTTTACTGGTAAACTGGTAAACCTTGAGACCGACGTATAAACAACTGCTATCTGTTGAGTTGTCCTCCCGTCCCCCTGTCCTCTGTGACTGTCTAGATCTAGAAACTAAGCTGCACGGTGCCGGGAACTACTCTGACTGGCTCATGAGCAGACAGTGTTACGGAGCGGTAGATGCGCTATGCACAAAAAAAATCGGAGCGTTGAAGCGTAAAATGACGCATTAAAAAATAAAAAATAAAAAAAAACGCTCGATCACGCAAATTTGATCGTTGGAAGTCAAAATCGTGATCGCGATTAAAATTTCATTAATTGTGCAGCCGTACTATTAGGCTACTCAATCTGTAACATTTCATATTATATTACATAAATAAGTCAATGTTATGTAAAGTTGGACTGATAGCATTCATAAATTATTGTCCTAGAAATCACAAAAAAACAAACAAAAGAAAATTCCAATTATTAAAAAAAGTCTGCTAAATTAACTTTCAGAGAATAACTTCAATCTCTAGCCAAATGCACAGCACATGGTGCATGAGTTAGCTTCTGCCTTCGCTCAAAACAGTGACACAGCTCGACAGACATCGAGTTTTCATTGAACAGTCTGCCATGATACCTCACTACTATCCACCACTGCACCTTAGGCATCACCAGGTTTTACAACTACAAGCCTAGCCACGTAGCCTTTACAGCTAACTGGCGGGTTGACTTTGCGTGCTAGCTTGCTAACTGTCTAACGGTTAGCAAGCTAACATGCCGTTAGACAGTTAGCCGTTTTACGTGGCTAACGGTTAGCCACGTAAAACGGCTAACGTAACTTACTCTGTCCGTTTTAAAAACACGTTGAACCCCAGGAACAAACATTCAAGCAAGTTCTATGTTGACTACTTACATTCACAACTCAGTGTTTCGGTACTCTTGTCGTTCAGTCTCCCGCTCTTTTCCTCGGCTTACTCGTCGGCTCCGGTTTACTGCCTGGAGAATGCACGCAAATACTACAAAATAAAAGCACTTCCGGTGGAAGCGATATTTTTTTTTTTTTAAATATATGTAGGCCTACTTATTTATGTAGAGTGTGTGCGTGTGTGTGTGTGTGTGAGTGAGTGTGTGTGTGTGAGAGAGAGAGATGGAATTTATACATACACAAATGTTTATTTTTGCATATAGGAGAACAGTTTTAGACAACACAGTGGGTGTAATATCAATAAATATGACATTATTATGTTATTATTGGCATAAGTAAATGTCATGAGGGCAAAAGCGTCTGGACTTTCTTTGAAAAAATGTCTGTATTTTGTCAACTGGATAAGTTATAATGATTATTTCTTCACAGTGTGACTCCCAAGACATATGAGAAGTGTTTTAGAGGTTTTATTTATCTGTCTGTGATATCAATACATATCTGGAAGAGTCATGTTCCGTTTTATTTATTAATTTGTCTTTAAGGCCCTACAACCATTTTTAACATTCAAGTGACCTCATTGCAGCCCAAATATTCTAATAACCCAGTTTGTCCTGAAAAAAAATTATGTTCATATCTTGACTGTAGACAACAGGGTTGATGTTTTACAAGTTATTATAAAATAATTCCAGACAGACAATAAACTGTAAAAATGGCCTTAGGGTTAGGGTTAATCCACATAGTTTTAAGTAACTCTGAGTTAATTATTTTAAGTAGATAATTAACCTGCAAAAAGTTAATGTTAATCAAAAATTGCAAGTTTAAATAACTTAAAAAGAGGGAACAAGCTATTGGCACTCAACATTTTTAAGTAAGTAGAACTTTTAAGATGATTTTAAGTTCACCCTACTTATTCTAATTAATTATTTTGAACATTCGGGTTTACAGTGTGGTATTTTATGGCATGGTATAAAAAATATTGCCTTGCAATTTACAATAATACAGTATAATGTATAATACAACCATGTGCAAATAAGCATGGGGCTTACAAAGGCAGGAGGGAAGATGGAAGAATGTTTAATACATGAAAGACTGTGACAAACAAATGAAGAAAAACTAATTCTAGACACACATCCAAGTTTTCTCTTTTCAACAAGTTTGATCAAAACCATTGATTTATTGCGGCCTGAGAGCAGCCCAATTCCCACTCTGGGACTCTCTGGACTGTTCATCATGTACCTGTAGTTATGTTAGGCATCCATTTGTTGTGATCTTCATGGTGCCTGTGGAACTTGCCTTGCAGATCCCTGCGTTGTCTCTCCAGTACAGTTCCAGCTGGCAGTCACATTCTCTCAGTTGTGGATGTGGTCTTAATGTCATCTCTGAAGCTGCTGAGAAAAGTCACTGAGGACAACCCCAAAATTAAACTTTCGACAGAGGAGAGAAAAAACTTCAGCAGTAATTCCATTTAATGTTGTTCCGTTCGATCTCTCATAGCCATATTTCATTAAAATCATTCATATGCACACTGATTCATTGATTATATCATCTCCTGCAGCCATGTCAAATGTTCACTCTGTAATAGTGTAGCTGACCTACTTATAGTCTGATTGAAACCTAATGAAATCTTTTAATGAGCAGTCTGACAGCCTCTGGAGGGTGAGGCTGAAATCTAACACGTGTGTGTGTGTCTGTTTGTGTAGTGTGTGTGTGTAGCTGTTAATGTGTTTTTTTGAGCATGCTGCAAAAACTGAAGTTGTTTGTGTAGCTGAGAGCATGGGCATGAGAGTGTGTGTGTGTGTGTGTGTGTGTGTGTGTGTGTGTGTGTGTGTGTGTGTGTGTGTGTGTGTGTGTGTGTGTGTGTGTGTGTGGTTATATGAGCATCCAGTTTCTTTAAAAAAGCCTCTTTTCTGTCACCGAGACCTGGAAGGGATTCCGGGCAGTGAACATTCTGGGAGAACAACACACCCAAGACAGGATTAGCTCAACTTGAAGTGAAGAATAATTAAAATGTTATTTTTTTTCACTCTAAACCCCCAGTCTCATCCTACTCCTTTGCTTTGCATGCAACTCTAGTCTAAAATGTTTCCTCTCTCCTCTCCCATTCCCTCTGTCCTGCTTCCCTGCATGTAATTTTAGTTTTTTAAAATGTTTTCTCTGTCTCCTCTTCCCCGTGGAGAAGCAAGAGCACATAAGTAAAGAAGCTCTTATCCTCGCACCGACGAGTAGATAAGAATAGGAATTACAGAAGCATTCATTGGAGAGAGAGAGAGGGAGATGGAGAGGGGAGCAGAAAGAGAAGGGTTGAGTGATCCCGACAGAAAAGAAGAGGGGGGGGGAAATGGTGAGATAGAAAAGTGAGGAGAGGGAGGGGTAAGAAAACAAGAGGAGAGGGAGAACGAGAAAACAGAGCTGCACACAAAGGCAGGGACACGCAAGCTGTGCTGCGCCGCTTTGGGCTGGCTTGTGAGTTGACTGTTTTTTTTTGTCAGCTTGAAGTTTACGGAAGCATGACTGATAAGGGAAACTTCTTGGACAGTTCATCCGAGGACGGGACAGATCCTTTCTCTTTCAAGGCCATCTGGACACCTGCAACACAGATAAAAGCACAGCATATACAGGATCTGATGAAATGTTCCCTTGTGCAATACCAAGAAAATGTCATAGACAGAGATAGAAAAACAACAGCCCCTCTAGCCTATCATGATAAAGCTATGTAATGTAATGGCTACTGTATTATTATACATGTCTGTAAATGGGTAGAAAATATAAATGACCAAAATTCACTTCAATTTAATTAAATACATTTATTGTCCCCAAAGGAGAGATTCAACATCTGATGGCAGCTCCTATACGGGCAACTCCAACATCTGCATGTGTTACTGTCACACAGCTTCAATACAGATGGAATTATTTTGTGCTTATTTTGAACCATGTCCACTTCCAAAGAGAACAAAGACATTTTACACAGCTATATTGGTACATAACAGGGAATAGTGCACTCGGGCAGAGAGCTGTGCTATAATACCTTTGTTAATATTTTATGTATGTGCTGGGGCTGAGCTGACTTTATGACTGACCAGAATATATATTCTGTTCCTATCTAGACAATGAAGCACAGAAATAAAGGAAAGCCTCTCATTCATCATTCCTCAACACAACTCAACACAACGCAGAGTCAAGGGGTTGCTTAACCACCCAGTCACAGTGGTGTCTGGTCGATGACAGTTACACACTATAGGATACAATTAGAGATGATTTAGATGGATGATTAAAGTTTACTTGATTATACTATTTAAAAGGACACCTGCGACACAGACGCATAAAAACAGCACTGCAATGAAAAAAAACACAAAAAAACTGTGTTGGCAAGGATATGTTGCTTCAGTTACCAGTCAGACAAAGTACAATCCCAAAAGAAGTTATCACAGCAACAATCATTTTATCATCTATTGCAAACAATTAACAGCAGAATTACCCCATTTACACTACAAAGTAATATACCAGGATTGTGCACTTGCAAGTATTAAATTGACACAGTATAACGCTACATAATCAGCTTTCATAAAAGTGCTGTATAATCTCTACAGCGCTGTGTCAGCGCTGGAGTATGGTCTGGCTATACCAAATGCCTATTGTGAGACAGGGGGAAAAATACATTCTGGCTTGTTTGTATTTCTTTAGACCAATCAAAACCATCGTGGGCAGAGCAAACCCCCAATAGCAAGAGGGGGGCATCCAGCACCGGATGTCAGACTTTATCCAAAGGAGTAGGCCTCTCTTCTCTAAGCATAGCTCCCACGGCGCCATTTTAATGCTAGGAAGCCATCACCTGCAGTTAGCATCCCATTGACTGCCATTCATTTTGACGCCACTTTGACAGCGAATAACTTTACATCTTAAGCGTTCCAAGACTATTTGTGCGTTGTTTATTTCTAAAGAAACACAACAATGTATAAAAGGCTCCATTACCTTGTACCTCACGTTATGGCTCCGTAGCAGACGTTTTTGTAAAAATAGTTTGTGTCATAACCACGCGACTTGCTGTTGCATAGTCGACAAATCACGGTATTGCCAAGAGAAGCTCACAAACAGTTTCGATCTACGTCTTCAAGCTCAGTTGGAGGCTGCGCAGTAACGCCTAGCCATCCCCAGAAAAGTGCTTCTATTTTCCTTCAGTGGTCTCCGTCCAGAACAATTGGATCTGTTGGTCCATTTATTGTCTATGGCTTTATCCCATGCAATTTACATCCGTTGACTATGTTTACCTTGCATTATATAAGAATCAAATGTGTCACTTGACCTCTGACACAACGACAGCTTCACAGATGGACCAAGCTATGGCGCATTACATTCAAAGGTTTTGCCAGACGAGTCTGCACTTCTTTTGCTAGAGACCTCTGTGAAAGCACCCATGCTACATCAAGGCAGTGGTCTCTAAGTTAAGTTTTTTCACACAGTTCAAAAATTAAGTCAATTTCAAATATCAAGTCGTACATTTGCATAAGACGCCCCGATTCAGTGGGGAAACACCTTTAACAGAAAGAAATGACAGAAACCTCAGGAAGAGCAACAGAGGAGGGGATCCTTCTTCTAGATGTCGTGTATACAGAAATAGCAAAATTACGCCAAACTCTATAAATCTTATCACACCTTGTGATATATACACTCATGTAAAAAGAAAACAGTTGGAAAAGAATATACAGAAAACTTCAAACTGTAAAACTAAGTCTCTGCGTGCTTTTAAATATCATTTAAATGCCCCTGGTAATAATATCTTTATATGTTCCATTCTTTATCTCTGAGCAGGGAGGCCAGATAACACACACAGGTATTGTTCATGGATTCAGTATGCCGGAAGATTGTAGATTAGACCCGTTTCACACTGCTTTGTACTTCAGTGTCTTGGAGATCATGTGTAGATTACTCACAGCATAATTCCCGGGGCTATCTGAGCTGAGCTGCTGTGTTTTACCTCTGAATAAGACAGTCCCAGGTCACAGCCATTGGGCAGGCATGAAAACTGATGATGTTTTCAGCAGATTAAATCTATTGTGACCAGGGGCAGCCTGCATGCTAGATGAAAACATATTTTACTGTCTATTTTTTTTTGTGACCAGCTGATCTGGTGTCTGCTGGAGTTAGCATCTTTTCTCTGTCCTTGCAGTCCCTTCTGACAATATCTAGAAACAGCTTTAGCATAACGCTTCTCACATGATTTAGCAGCCCAGTCTCATGGCAATTCATGAAATGGTCACGTTATTTAATCTATTGATTCGTGTTCAGGTCACGTTAATGTTGTTATTTTCGTGTGTTGATTACGACTTTTAAAGTATTAAAAAAAAGTAGTAATGTATTTTAATGCCTATTTCTTGATCTCAGAACAATAACAGTAACGAGTAGCATTGAAAAGCCGAATATCCGTGCAGGGAGGTTGGCAGGGGTGGTGGATGGGTCAAACAACACAGGCGTTTCCCCCCCGGAGACCGAGGGATTGTGTCCCACATTTTGCAATTCCTTTCAGCGTTATTCTCTTCTTATCCCCACCCGTTGTTGTCTGTGTTCTGCGTGTGACAGTTCCTTTCCCCATTCTTTTTTTCCTAACCACAACCGTCCAGTTGTTGTGGCCGGCGTTTAGCGTTTCTTTTCCCTGTTGTTGCAACCCCCAGAGCCACCCAGTGTCATGGCAGTTCCTGAAATGGTCACGTTTGAAAATCATGACATGTACACGTAATATACAATAAAATTGTGACATGTACATGAATCACTTAATCAAAATAACGTCTCTATTTCACAAACTGGTGTGAGACCGTGTTGCAGCGATTTAGAGCTGTATTCACTCTGTCTCTGCCACACTGGTATTAAACTTTGAGCATGTGTGTGTGTGTGTGTGTGTGTGTGTGTGTGTGTGTGGGTGGGTGGCTGCGACTTATGCTGGCTTTGGCGTTATTCTCCACAGCAATAAAAAATAAAGTAGTGTTCTTTGCTGAGTGCCTCAATATTGTATTAAGTATGTTATCATCTATTGCGATTTTTCTCCCCACTGTCCCACTGTTGATATTGATGTTGCTGATACTGAGGACAATATTAGAGGCAATATCAACACTTGTCTGAAGAAGACAGATCTCTCCACAGAATCTCTAAACACCCCAAATGCCTCAACAACAGTACTATGAAGAGAATATAAATATGTGTTGTGGTGTGTGTTGCATTTTGCCAGTCAAGAAACCAAAACTAGATCAGTTAAAGCCCATGTTGCAAGTTAACCACCACTGTTGATTATTGGGTACAAAAAACACTCAAGATATGTATATCATTTTTAAAAATGTCTCCAAATAGTGTTAAAAGTTAGTTTTTGGTCATTTTTGGTGTTCAAGGGTTTATGAAGTGTATTCGGCGATGACGTCATCGTGGGGAGTTAAGTCTCAGCCTGGCACTAGAACTACGGTGACTGACTGGGAGGAGGAAGAGGAGGAAAGGCCAGCAGCCGAATAATTACGAACCTACTAGACGTGAGAGGGCAAATGAGGAATTGTCAAGATTGTGGGGAAGTCTCCTTCATTTATCTCCTTTATTTTAGCAGCGCAGCAGTGCATACAATGACTTTACTATTTACTGTCAGTGAATAGCACCGAGTGAACATCAACATTTTCTTTCGATCTAGTGACAGGGATCCTGTTGTTAGTTCAGATAAGTACTGGTACACTTATCTAGATATAGGAATAGAAGTCATCCCCGAGTGTTATTTCTAAGTGTTTACCTCTTCCTTCGGTGAAAACATGTCGCTGTTTGGCTGGTGCTTGAGTGTGTCGCGGCGAAGCTGCGGTGGAGAGCGGGTGCTGTAGGCGAGTGAGCCCCTCCGGTCGGGAAGCGAGCCCCTCCGGTCGGGGAGTGATCCGCCGGTCGGGGAGCGAGCCCCTCCGGTCGGGAAGCAAGCGAGCCTACGGTCGGGGAGTGATCCGCCGGTCGGGGAGCGAGCCCCTCCGGTCGGGAAGCAAGCCACTCCGGTCGGGGAGCGAGCTTACGGTCGGGGAGTGATCCGCCGATCGGGGAGCGAGCCCCTCCGGTCGGGAAGCGAGCCACTCCGGTCGGGGAGCGAGCCTACGGTCGGGGAGTGATCCGCCGGTCGGGAAGCGAGCCCCGCGATCAGCTGATCTGAAGATGCCTAAATCCGTTTGTGACATTTCAGACAGGATCATGATCCTCCCCAACCAGCACGCACCAGTATTTTAATTGTTTATATTTCAAACATCACTGCAGGTTGATTGTGGGCGACAACGCGGTCGTGTTAGCTTACCGAAACTCTACTGCCGAAGTTGCTGGCTGGCTACGCGACGTTAGCTATATCCGCTAGCATCCGTACAGGCTAACTATAGCCAGTTAGCTTTGTGTGTAACGTAACAACCCCCCCCATCTCGTAGGAGCGAAGCTTACTATTGTGTTCAATACAATTATGGTACAACAGGTGCACTAACGCCACATGTATGATGTTGACAACATGGACGCATATAGGCAACACCAAAGGCAGTCGTAATATTTACCTAGCAGGCTAGGCTAACGCTGTTGTGCTAACGTCCAGCGGCGCAGCGTTAGCTAGCAGTCTAAACTTGTGAAAAGCCAAACAACATCCCCGTCTAAGCTGTGTTTCACTTTCCCTCCAATATCATTATAAATATAATAAAGTCACATGGACTCAATCGAGACCATAGACTGTTAATATTAAAGACCAGAAGCCACATTAGACCAGACCAGTGGTAAATACAACGCAGGCTGCTCTGTTATCTCCCCAGCGTGACGTCATGCAATGCATTGTGGGGGGAAAATGAAACACTGTAAAATTGTGCCCATTTTTGGATATATATTCAGTTTTGCGATATCCAACACCATCAAAAATAATGATTAACAGTTCAAATATTTACTACCAACAAGTAAATTGCACAAATTCGTTGCAAAATTAAACCTGCAACATGGGCTTTAAGTGTCATGCCCACCATCCCACATTGGAAAACCTCATGTTTATACGCTGTGGGTGTGTAGTTCATGTTATGCTTTCAGTACAAATGACCTCATACACTGGGAATCAAACCTGGGATTAATAAGCTAATGCTTAGATTTAAACGGTTTACGACATAACATGTCATACTGAAATTTGTGAAATAATAAACTTTTCTTGTTACAAACAATAACAGAAGATGGAAATCATTTCAAAAACGTTTTAGCTATGTATGATTGTTTGATGCTAACGTTATCTCAAAACGCCATTCAAGTGACAGCCTTTGTTGTCTTTGATTGTTAGCTTGTAGCTAAGCTAGCAGTTGTTTCAAAAACGTTTTAGCTATCCATGATTGTTTGGTTGCTAACGTTAGTTCAAAATACCATTCAACTGACCTTTGTTGTGTTTGATTACTCTAAAACTTGCCCCAACAACTGCCGTTTTAGCTCAGTGGAAGCTCGCACACGTAGCTGCACCTACTCCGTTTTGTCTGCACCAACTAGGACACGCATATTTATAGCGATCAAGATTAACTTAAAAATTGGCCAGAATTCTCCTTTAAATTAGCTTACATTAACTGCAGTAAGGTTAACACTGCCAGGTTTAAACATTTGAAAATGCTTAATAGTTGCAAGCATTCATTAGAAGTTTAGAAAAGTAATCAAAATGTAAAAAATGGGTTACTTTGATAAAGTAATTGAAATAGTTAAACTACTATTTACATTTGTTATAGGGTAACTTGTAATCTGTAATCTGTCTAACCTATTAAACTTTCCCAACACTGATGGCAATGTTTTGCATGGTAAGCAGAAGAAAGTGTGACCCATATACTTCCTGCTGTGGATGTGAATGCAGTGGGTTGATGCTAGAACTGATGGTCCGGAGGGATGGACAAGGGCATTACCCGCCCTATCCTGATCAACTTTAGCATTTATTACTCTCACTCCTCATGCCGCCTTCGCCTGTCCCTCCGGACCATCCATTCTAGCATCAACCATTGCCAGGAATTATTTTATGCCAGAGCCCTCTGCAGAGGCAACTCCTCTGCACCCAGTACCATAAAATGAGAAGATTGCATTTATTGCTTTAATGCTGTTCTCTGAATGTGACTTTAAGCCCCCAAAAACTATTTTCTCACTCAGTGTCTTACTATGAATAACTGTGTTCTACATTAGCTAATTTAGTCATAAATACTAAATGTTATGAAGTAAAACTTCAGATTTGAAGAGACTTTAATTATAATGTACACTTTCATGCTGTTTTTCCTTGTTATTATCATCAATAGTGCAGTGTACAGTATGGCCACCAGCAAAACACTGTGGCCACAGTAATAAAACTAAAGTTGAGAATGAGACCTGTTTCCACAGCAGCTGCCAGTAAACACTCATGTCTCCATCCCACCACATCCCACCACACATGAAGTCTTGTCTAGTGAGAATTTCTGCACAGAGTCCAAAAAGACTACCAACATGCAAAATGGCATGGTGCATCTGTGTGTGGGAGTGTGTACCAATCCTCAAGTGTGTAGTGAATTATGTCATTCATGGTTACATTAACATATGGTGTGCAGTGAGATGATATACATTATTCATGCCCTCCATTTTATCAATGTCATTATTTAAGCTCAAATAATCAGAATCCAAGTGATAAATTGCTGAAAAATAATAATATAGAATTAGAAGCTTACACATTTGCATACTATCAAATTAGATAATGTCCGATTATATGATGTCTGTTGTGTTAGTTTTATTTAAAGGAACACGCCGACTTATTGGGACTTTAGCTTATTCACCATATCCCCCAGAGTTAGAAAAGTTGATACATACCCTTCACATCGATGTCTGAGCTGTAACTCTGTCTGACGCCCCCAGCATTAGCTTAGCCTAGCAAAGATCCTGCAGGTAACTGGTTCCAACTAGCTACTGCTCCCAATAAATGACAAAATAATGCCAACATGTTCCTATTTATATGTAGTGATTTGTATAGTCACAGGGTGTACAAATAACAAGGTCACATGAGACACAGCCATCTTCTAACCGCATACTACCTTTGAACTATATACAGTGAAAACACTGGTGTATGCACTGTAGAGATTTCCAACTCGTCAAGGCATTTCTGTTAAACTTGAGAATTCTACACAGTGTACTCCATGCAAGGAAAGTAAGCAGATTAAGCAAGATGGGCAAATTTGACAGTTTTTTTGGTAAATTACGGGATTGTCGAGATTGTTTACATAAATCATGGTGAAGAAAAATAGTACTAAACAACTTCAGCTTAATTGGAGTGAAAGAAGGGTTACTGTTGAACTTTGATTGTAAATTGGATATCAGAGTTGTGACATCTAATCTTGTCTTGTACTAATGGAGTCTTAAGTTCTACTGTTGGCACATAGTACTGCACTTAAATTGTGTTGAAAGTGATTTCAAGTCTATTATTTTTTGTCTTTATTTCCCTCTTGATAGTGTTTTTAAATGTTGTTCTGTGCATTTCTTCACTTTATGTGAAGTACTTTGAATTCCATCTGTTTAAAATATGCTATAGAAATATACTTGCCTTACCTAACTTGCCAGCATTTGTAGATTTGTATAAATATGATGGGAAAGAAAGCCTAAACAAAAGATGACAAATCGATACTGATGCTCCTTCTGAAACATTAAGCTTCTGAGGTGATAAATCTAAGATGATAAATTAGTATCCATGCATAATACATTTTTACATTCCTTTGGTCGCAAATAATGTTGTCAGGTGTCAGGACTTCTTCCCCTGTTGTGCAAATCAATGAAGAATACTTGGTCAGTGGGTTTATTGCCATCACTAGGAAGATGGAGAAGCAACAGAGTACAGGGAGGTGGAACAGACACACAGATTGAGGAGAAGCCTGAGGCAAGGTTTGCGTTTGTGTCTCTCGGGTCTGTTTCCTGTCTACCTACTGCCTACTTCCTGTCTGTCCATCACGGTGTGGCTGGGATTGGGTATGACACATAGCCTCCACGTAGACACAGAGGGTCCCAATCACTGAGACTTTTGCACTTAGTTTCAGGGCACATTTTGGGCCTGGAGGCATGCGTGTTATATTTCAAACAGGGGATCCGGCCTGGAACAGCACTTTGTAATCTTTGTGTGCCTTGTGTGACATCATTGAAGTGCACCTTATCTCTTACTGATGAAAGTCAAGCATCAATGATGTGCAAAGACTTTGTAAGCGTTATTCTTTAAGTGGAATTTCCTGGCATTCACCTAATTAGAGTAGGTCATTGTTCGCATTAAATTTCTTTGCCTCTAAAGATGCAGATGCATTCGAGCCACCTCCACCCTTCACCTCCTCTGGTATAAGCATCTGCTGCATCAGTTGCTCCATGCTGCCTACTCCTCCTGCTGTGGTAGTCCTCCACCTGTTGCCGTGACCCGGGGTTCTTCATTTCCCCAGAGATTGGTTAATGACTCGCATCTATTTTAGGAGCAATGACCACTCAAGTAATTAGCTAATTAGCCACTTTCTGTAAATTCTCTTGCAGATTGTGAGTGTGAAATGCACTGAAGACACAGCTACATTTGTGGATCCCTCCACCATATCCCTTCATCAACAGTTGTCATGGAACTGTATATGCTCAAACTTTCCATTATTTGGACATCTCGTCATGTCCATAGACATGAGAGTGGTGTCAATATTCTAACTTTTGGCAATGAAGTGAAAAAATTTATTTTTTTCAAAATGTCAAACTATCCCCTTAAGTCACAATGTAAGCATCAAAGTTGTCAAATTCAAAGTCAAACTGACATCTTTTCCCATGACTGTTAAATTCCCATAATGTTTCCAAAAAATGCATTTTACATGCAACAGAGACAGTCGGTAAAGAATGACGATGTGCCTTTATTACATATATATGATAATATCCTGGCCACATGCCAGCCTTATCAATAAAGGTATTGTGTATATAGAAAAGGGGCCTTGAGCAGTAAAGGCTCATTATTAATACAAAAGATCTGCTATTTCAGTAGCATTGGTCTGTAATGGACTAGGACTACGGAGCTAAAGTGCTTTGACTAAGTGCTCCATCTGTCTCACTGTATATAACACAGGTAGAACTGTGTTTATCAAAATAGAACAAAAGAACAAACTGACATTGGCAGAAGCTCTCAAACTCTCATCTCTCCATACAGAAACAGGACAGTGGAAAGGCATCTCTTAGAAATGTGCTCTAACTACAGATCAATCTACTTACAGTACACAGAAATATTCTTCCCAAATATTGGTGAATGATTATATGGGAGAGAAATATTAACAAGTGATGCTCAGAGGCAGCATTTAGTCTGATTGTGTGATTTATTGATGAGAGGAGACGGGAAATTTACTACATCAAAAACTGTTTTTAAAAGTAAATTTTGAAGGGAAATGTGAAGGTATTTTGTGATTCAGCTTGTCAGCCCCTTAACATTGCTATTATGTGCCCCAAAAGCTTGAGTTTTGCCAAACTAATGAGCGTAAGCCCCAAATACTAGAATTAACCAGCTCCAAATCCAAAAAATGTCAGTGTCAGTGCTATGATATGGATATCAGTGATATGGTATTTTATGTCTGAATACTTGGATACGTCCACATTGAATTGCATTTTAGTGTAGGAATGCAGCCATCAAATACTGCTTTCAAAACATGCCTATTCTGGTGTGTTCTTCTGTTCCAACTGGCTGAATCTGTCCATGGACAAACAGATAGAGAACTGCATAGCCTTCTACAAAATCTAACCATAGTCTTGCTACCACAAGCTAATTTTAGCTAACATTAGCTAGTATGTAAACGGGGCTAGTCAGTCTTTCAACTGCTCTGAGGCTAGTAAATCAGCACATAGGAGAATGTAAAGTTGCACGTCAACTAAGCAGGTAAGCTACCTGATACAACTATAAAATAGCAAGGTAACCAGTAAAACTAGAGCAGATGATTACCCTTAAAAAAATAACTTACTTTAAAATGCTTCAGGTTGGAGGTGGAGTAATTTGGACGCTGAAAAGATGTTGGTTGCTGGCAAGCAGAGGTTGCACTGCACAGTTTTATTTGTTCCCCCTGATATTTCTTTAATGTGAAATGCTCTTTGAATTTCCAAGATAGAAACGCATTCCTGCCCAGGCTCTGTTGTGCCGGCTCTGGCTCCATCTCTACCTCGATCAGGGATCACGCAAAAAAGCTAATATTGGGGCTTCTAGGAAATGCATGGAGTTGTTTTCATTTATTTAGATAGGGAATAATCTCGTGAAAGAGAGAAGTATTGTCATGTAACTGTATTGTAAATACCATAAAATTTAAATTGTAACTGTAACAAAATACAGTTAGTCATAATTTGTATTCTGAATACCTAATGTCGGTACATGTCGGTACCCATTGTGCTGATTGTTGGGGTGAGGTCAGATGAGTCTGGGCATTTAAAACCTTAAGATTGACATCACCTGGTCTTTCCAGGCGACGATTGAGAACAATCCATGACACTGTCAGGTCTCAGCTTTCCAAAGGGGGCGGTGCATGCTAGAAACTCTGCAGGGTGCCCAAACTTTTGCAGATGCCCTTTTTTTGTTTTTGTTTTGTATACAAATGTCTAATCTGTCATTTGAGGCCCTTTGGAGATTTTTCCATCTTTTCTTGGCTTCTTTATGCACATTAATACAAACTTTTACCTGGGGTGCCCAAACTTTCGAGCCCCACTGTATGAGCCTTTAAATCTGGTAGATTGTGATCAACGCATACATGCGTACGTGCATGTGTGCATGCAAAAAGAGATTAGAGCGTCGGTACTGACGTCACAGATGGGTTTGACTCATAATAGGCAGACATTCTAAGTAATCCTAGCAGAAAAAACACAGGTGGAATTAATAACATTATTAATTTTACAGTTTCTACACAATGTATGATGTGTAACAATTTGGAGCTCAAGCATTAGTCCAAGCTCCAAATTCCCCCGAGCCACTCAAGCTCACTCATCTGCTTTGCCCCAGCATCTCCAGCCATTACCCCTAACTACCAACCCTCGGCCACAGCCGGCAGCCTGAAATATTAGCCTGACACTTTACAGTGTGCTTAGAAATGTCAATGTCTTTGTCCAGGTTCACAAAGTGCTGTCACATTTATCAGACAGCCCTCATACTCTGTTCTCCTGTTCTCACACACTACAATGATCTCACAGGTGACATGATCTGCAATTGATTAAAGTATGAGCTGAAGGCTGGAAACTGGTCTATAGAACTTACTGACAGCTAAACACACCCTAGGAAAAAGCACTACAGTGTGCCTGCGCATGCGTGAAAAGAGGGGCAAAGTGTGTTTTTGTGTGTGAGGGGGAGAGAGGGTGAACTCATTAATACCTGGCATTGAAAAAGGGGAGCTCAACCAGTGTGAGGCGAGAAAGGGCAACACACACAAATGGTGTTGTGCAGATCAACAGCACCCCCTGTGTCTAAATTCAAGAATTACATCTTCTCTGTGAAAATCAATCTATCTATCCCTCTATCTATCTATTCTTTTTTTTATATAATGTATCTTCTATCTTTTTATATTATGTTAAGTGCCTTTCTAGTTGATATTCTGTCTGCCTAATTATGCCATAATTATGTGTTTAATAGCACTTAGCAACCCCAAAGGACATGCACAGAGAGTAAAGGGAAAGAACAAAAGGATAGACACACACGGAGACGAGTTTCATCACCACACGAATGAAAACATCAGTCTGTCCTCTAAGGGGAGTTTGATATTACATTTGAACCCCAACAGGGGCAGCAGCCAAGAAAGATAGACAGAGGGATAATACACAGTCTATGAGGGGAGCAGGGAGTGCTTTTCACTTTACATTGTTATAGATGCTACAGTATATGCAGTGAACGGAAGTAGATAAATCATAGATAATCATAAATACTTTTGAACCATTTGTCTGATTGTATCGGGGTTAATGTTAGTCTGATATTTTGACATGCCAGCTACTGATACCAAGAGCTACTTTCCTCACCCAAAACTCTGCCTGTAACTCAGACTAACAATGCCTGTCAAAACTCACCTGTTTACACTGATAAAAAAAGAAAAGAAAAAAAATGTCTTAAGATTATCCTGGAAAAGGTTTTTCTCACCTGTAAAAAGTTTTTTTTCCCAACTGTTTTACAGCTGTTGTTTTTTAAGAAACATGGAAGAGAAAACAAGTTAGGTAAGACTAATAAAATGGATGACCAGACATTTTTCTTTCTCACTTGCCTTTCAGGTCTTCAATAGCTGACACATTTTATGATGCAAACAATATTCCGCTACATCACAGTTAGACGCAATGTGGAAAATAGTGCAAGTTAATTGTTATGAACAGAGCTAAAAATCACAATGCATGGCTCTGTCTGCAGTACACTTGCACACACACACACAAACACACACACACACACACACACACACACACACACACACACACACACACAGGCTCAGATGCTGTCTTTCAGAGAAATTGCATCATTAAATATTCACATGATTGGCCTCACTCCTCCAGTGAATTCAAATTGAATAGCACATTGACCCTTCTTGTGTGTGTGAGCTTGAATGTTTGTGTGTGAAACATTAAAAAATGATAGCACATTCTGTGCGTCTCCATTCGGTGGAACTCTCTCACTCTCTCTCTCTCACACACACACACACACACACACACACACACACACAGTGTACTCATGGTGTTCTTGTATTTGGACTAAATTAATTACCAGTTCTAATTCCAAACCTCCCTCCATGCTCTAAATTTATCCTAATCCCCAAAAATATGGCTTTGGTTGGGTTGAGCTTTGTTTAATGCAGAGGTCAGTCCATAGTTTAATCCATCACTGGAGTGAGACTAATCGTGTGAATATTTAATGCTTCCATTTCTATGTATAACTGCCTCTGAGTCACTATTCACTCTTCGTGTGTGTGTGTGTGTGTGTGTGTGTGTGTGTGTGTGTGTGTGTGTGATGGTTAAACTGCCCCTCTCACAAAGAGATTCAGTGATTTCCTAATGAGAGTGTTGAGTTGAGGCAGAAACTGTTGTGACCTTTACGAGTGAGAAAGTCGGAGATAGAGGAGAGACCAATTAATGCGTAAGTTTTCATGTAGTTTAATGAATCCCTCGGGATGACAGCGCAGTAAACCACACTCCGTAGGCTGAAAGGAGTTTCAGAACTTCTCAATCTAATGCATCTGAATGAGATCTTTTTATATTTTTGGTCAATGAAAGAAGAAAATGTGTTTTCTTAGCTAAATACACTTTTTAGATGTAAACAGATAAAAACACTATTGAAGAGCAATTTATAACAACCACAGCACTGTTGGGTTGGGTTGCCGGTGCAACAAGCAAGGGGCTAAGTTCATCTTTCAACTCGCTGGCTTGTCTTTGTCCTTTACTAAACTGAATTGAAGGTTTAAATAGCACTGTGTCAACTAATTACAGACAAAATAGTGGGTTTAATAGTTTTTGTTATTAATGTTTTTATTTGCACAATAAAAACAAGACGACAGAAATACAACAATAAAATAAAATAACTGAAATGTTGTGCAGGTGAGATCAAGAAAACCCCTAGGGGTTCACCAAAGGAAGAGAAAACATACATGAGGAATTAAAAGAAAGAAAAAAATCCGAAATCAACAACTTAATTACAAGTAAGCATGTAATTAAGCATAAAATGGCTAAATGAAACAATAAAGGCATAAAATAAATTACACAAATGTAAATACAATGAGAATGTGTGGACCTATGTGTGTATGTCAATAAAAACACAAGTTTAGTACTTATTTATGTTAAAGATTGACAGGATCTCTTTAAAGAGAGGGGAATTTAGTGTTACTATCCATCATGCCTTGGTTTCAGGTTATAAATCCGGCTCTCAGTTCTGAAGTAAAAGAATGGACTTCTGGGGACTTGTCTGTCATGCTGTTTGTATTGTAGAACAAACCACAAGTTACTTTTTTATGACTTGTTGTCTCAAGTTAAAGCACTTTTGTTCAGAATTAATGACAAAACGAGTGGATGATTAAATGTTAAAAAGCTACATTGTGCTATTTGCAGCCAAACAAAGAGGAGAAAATGTCTATCATATAAATGTTTTTGTTAATTCATTTTTTTCTAACGAAAATGTTGAGAATGACTTCAATGCAAGTAGTTTAAATTGATTGAAGTGCTTAGCTGGAACAAATCAATAAGT
The DNA here is from genome assembly GCA_026937815.1 of Etheostoma perlongum. Taxonomy (NCBI): domain Eukaryota; kingdom Metazoa; phylum Chordata; class Actinopteri; order Perciformes; family Percidae; genus Etheostoma; species Etheostoma perlongum. The sequence continues at coordinate 6,547,660 of CM049390.1, read as the reverse complement.
CACACACAAGTGCTCTTATAGAACACACAGTGATAGGCTTTTATACTAATGCAGGATCATTAACACATTTCAAAGTTTTCCTGAGGCAGCATTACAAGCTTGAAATGGGTTGGTTTCTTTGCATGTTGAACACAAGTGTATCACTTTGTTCCATTTATATGCACCCTATTGATTTTCACCCACTAAGCAATTAATCCATTTTCAGCCCGAGCACTGAAGCAGCTTCCAACTTTCTAGTTTCCACAGAAAACAATAGTCCAATTTATTACCTAACAGTAACGTATGATATGCAACTGGTTCATGAAGCTTCTTTACCAATAAATATCACATCACCACAATGTTAAAGTAGCATATACGCTCCTTTAGTATAGGCGATTGTACTTCTTGCTAAAATTAGGCAACTTTATTCTGCTGTTGCATTTATTTTGAGTCACTACGAATACCAGAGTCACATAACTCTTACTACATGCAACAGAAATACATCTTAACAGCTTGAGCTATACACTTTTTCCACTAAATTTCAGTCCATTACCAATAAACACTGATATATTAAAAAATATGTATATATGTAGGAATAAGACTGAGTCTACAGCCATGCTAGTGGGTCTGTACTTTCTAGTCAACAACATTGATTTAATAAACATAACCTGTAGTAGTATACAATCGTATATGTATTTGTTTTGATTACAATGTGCGGAATTACTTTACGTTGCCTATTTATGTCTATTTAATTTATGTACAGCATCAACAGGAGTTGTTTTTTGTTTATGTGTGTGTGTGACAAAACTGTAACTGGGAGTACAACGATCTGGGACGAGTTTGACTGCCGTTTCAGGGCACTTTCACTGGTAGAAGGTTGTGAAAACACAGGTTACGGGTTACCTGGAACACAGCATTACTGCAGCACTAAACACATAAGAATTAATGGGAATGAAGGGGTGGATCTACCGACCAATCAGCATTTCCATTCCAAGAACTGCAGAACTGGCATGGATAAAAAATTGAAAAGGTGATAAATTGACTCAGCATAATGTAAACACTTTATCACCCCTTGTTGTAACACACACACTGCTTTTTAAGCCATTTCTCTTAAAAGTAAGTAACTGCTTCTTCGGCTAGACTTTATTGTTTTTTTTTTATTGTAAGTTACTTCTTTGGTTTGGTAAATGGCAGAGTGAGAGGAAAGGCAGCAACAATATAAAAGCATTGTTTCCTTATAATTTCCAGGAATTTATTTTAAGGCAACAATTGACCATGAATTTTTAAATGCCCTCAAATTGCCACTATAAGTCCAAAGCCGTGCTACATTAATGGTGACATTAATGGTGCCTTAATAAACAACATGATACCTGACAGTGCTGTTCCCAGAGTTCAATAAAGGACAAGTGTTTTTATTTTTCCACTGAAAGGAAAGCAGAATAAAAAGGTATGAGAAGCAAAGAAAGCATTGTTTTGTCAGCTTTATTTAAAAGTGAGGTCAAAATCAAATTAGAACATTTTTCTATTAGAAGCCATGTTGAGCAATAATGTAGAAAAGCTGTGTATGAATCACTTGGGCCTTAATTGTTAAAAGTCTCAACATTTATTTGACTTGACAATTTTATTGATCTACTTTCTGGGACTAGAGGCGAGTTAATGATTTAACTTGGTGGAAAGTTGCAGTGGTACTGCAGGAGGCACTTAACTGAGTCAATATCGATGACTTTCCATTGCAGGTCTCTCTCTGTAGCTAAATGTTGCAACAAAATTGCTGTGGACTTCCCGTACTGCAACTACGCTCTTTGTTTCACACGCTTTAATTTGTGAAAATCTTCATGTCTCAAAGCTTCATGCACCAGATATGTTTTCCTTCTTTTTTTCTGACTTCATTTCTTAAAAAGGAAAATATGAAATTTTGGATTGAAAAGACATTGATAACATTTCAGTCAATATTAAACCTTTTGGAACACGTTTTGACCTTTGTGTGTCGTAAGTCATTCTGTTCACTTTCCTCTAACTGAGATATATCACAAGAATCCGACGCTGATCTTTAGAAACTGATTAAGAGTGTCAAATTCATCTTTTTTTTATGATTACCGTAAAAGTTGAGATGAAGTTAAAAGTCCGGTATCCGTACAAGGAGAGAAATAAGAAATGTGTGTGTGCGTGCGTGCGTGCTTGCATGCATGCGTGCGTGTACGTGTGTTCTTTAGAGAGCATGGGGAACAGAGGGCGGCTGCAGCTGTTTCTAATAGTTTTCTACAGTTTGTCTCTGGGGAACAGGTACACAGATACACACACACACACAGTCATTATTGCTCTCCTACCATTCTCCAGGTGTTTTGTAACCTTTGCTCCACCTCACAGCAAGGAGAATGGCAGAGCAAAATAAAGATAAAAGAAAGAGAGACATGAGAAGAAGAGAGAGGGAGAAGCGATAAGGACAGAAACAAATCTCTGGAGGGGAAGACTTGACTCTGCAGCCTTCCAGCTGAAACACTCCACCGGGGGTTGGCAGCTGATGGGAAACCCACATTTACCATTTTTAACGGAATAGCTATGAGGGACAGGTGGGTTGGGTGATGCAGGGACACAGGGGTAGATATGTTACTTTTGGATTGGATAAAATAGAAATAGAAACTCTCAGAGTCTCACAGAGTGCATCAGTGTAACCACATTCCTTTCATTTTATGCACCAAATGCACTGACAGGTAAAGTACACACATGTATTGCTGTTATTTGTTAAAAGCACAGATGGCAGTCACACACTGTACTTCATGTGTAGAAGGTGTTAACTAAAGACAGACAACCCAAACAAGTGAGATGTATGAGGTAATAAACTAACATACAGAATGCATACAATGATAATACATGATGGCTGGTTTATAGAGAACTGTTGGCTCTTGCTGTTCAACATGACACATTGAATTCCAGAGAAAAGAAGCTACTAGCAGTTATAACCCTATTTGTGACTTCAAAATCTGTTCTTGCAGTTAGAGAGAAATCCTTCTCTCGTCGGTCTGACAGTCGCGACAATTTAGCCTCTGGGGGCAACGGCCAATATTTCTGAATGCATGCGTATCCATGATATGATATACATAGCAAATTTAAACCAGCAAATGCATGTGAATTATTGTATTGTTCAAAGGATTTGGAGAGTCATCGTTGCAAACAAGAGTGTCCCTGATATCGCTGTGTCGGCTTCATGCCTGGGGATAACCAGGCTCATAATATATGAATGATTTGTTTTTAATTTGCAAAATTTCCAATAGCTTTCTGGGTAAATATTAGGAAGCAATAACACAAATCCAAGCCTGCTGATTATCTAATTCATTTATTAAACACATGGAAATTTAGGTCATTAGAAAATTAATACAAATTAATCAGCTCAGTGTTTTTCTCCTGGAGTCTGAAAAAGTCAATTTCCTGGTTCATTGCAATGTGCTTAAGGGAAATACTGATTCAGTTCACGGCTTTATGGTGAATTCAAAGCAGATTGGCTCAATCCAAGGATAGCCACAATTTGTTTAACTGACACCAAATTAATGTGTGTTCCTTTTTTATTTCTTTACAAAGGTGCATGCTGTGAGCAACAAAACATGTTTCTTTAGTAAGTTTGTCAATATACTATTGACAAAATAAATGCTACTTACATATTTGTGAATTTGAATTGATCACCAACCAAGGTGTTGTCATTTTCTCTATTTCCCAGAATGACATAACACCCTTAAGCTGACCAATTGTTTGTTTTCATTACAAAGTTGAGTTATATGTCTCATTTTGTATATTATAATCAAGTGTTAAAAGTAAAGGTAAAACGAGAAGATCAAACCCATCAGCTATTTTCTTCAAACTAAGTGCAATTTGTTGTTTCTAATAGAATGCATAGGACGAATGTTAATAAAAACACTAAGCAGTCTTGTATGAAGTAATTGAAAGCAATACTTGAGTAAACCAGAAAATGACTTTGCTAGAAGTTAAAGTCACCTTTAAGAATATTACTTGAGTAACAGTCTTTAAGTATTCAATATTTACTGTACCTAAGTATCACAAGTAATTTTCTGATATTAAATGTATTAATTATAAGAAGTAAAAGTAAAGAAACACTTTGATTCTGAACTTTATTGTGGCTTTCTTATAGTAAAGCATATTATTCAGGGTTTCCACACCTTCTTAAACATCAAATTTTTCACTCCAACTTACAAAAACATTTCTTGCAAGTAACGAGTAACGAAGATGCTTAGGGGAAATGTAATAAAGTAAAAGTATACATTTTATTCAGGAAAAGTAGTGGAGTAAAAGGGAAATTTTCCAGAAATATGAATAACAAAGTACCGATACGTGAAAATTACAACACTAACCCTAAGTCCCGTAAAGTGTTTTTTTATGTAAATGACTTAAACATCTATAATTCCATGAGAGCTTGGCATCCCTATCAGCTGAGATGACATAATCAAAAGCTACAGAACAGCTACTGCATTGACATTGGCATTGGTTTGTTTTATCACCTACTGCAAGGTCAAGAATGAACTTTCAATCTTATCTTTTATGTAGCTATTGTTTATGAATAGGAATATTACACTGTACAAAAAACCTTTGTTGAATGCTCAATAAAATGTAAAAAATGAGAAAGTTGCTGAAGTAGGAAAGCAGAGGCTGGGTGTTTCTGAAGCATCTTTCCAAGAAGGGCCCGTTTTACTGCTGAAATTGATAGTGTATTCAAATGCACCATTCAGCTAGCCTGACGTCATCATACTCAGATTCTAGTCCTTAATGTGAATAAATAAATGAACTTCCCGACCTTGAATGTTGAAGGTGGGGCTAGGTTCGGCTGGCATCCAGGCTACCATTCAGCAGCAAATCAGGTAAAAATGGGTTAATGCTCAGGCTGTTCATGGGCATCGGAAAACAAATTTTCCCAGTAAAAACGTCATCATTCACGTCACTTCCCGTGGGAATCAGAGGTGGGAGACTGGGGCTGGATTTTGCTAACAGAGTTTCCCAGTTGGTGACACGTCGTTGTCAACTGACGTACAGAAACATGGCTGACGATTGCTCAAATGTGTTAGAAACCTTTCCCAAATATAGAAAATACATGCATGCATGTAATATGTTTTTCCAATGTCCACAATGTGCTATCTATAGAGGTTGTAGTCAACAGAGTAACTTAAATTAGTTATAAAAGTTGTGTGCTATTGCCAGTAACTAGTAAACCAATTCAAGTCAAGTAGGCCTATGTTTTGAGCTCTTGTAAAAATCGTAGTGAGGAAAGTGTGCGTAATTGAAATGCTTTGGCGTGTCCTATGTTATTGTGGCCTCCATGTTTTCACACATCTGAAGCTCTAGGCTACGTTTAACAGTTGGTGGCAGTCATTTAACACGTTGTTATGCCAAATGCCAATATAGCAGAAGAAGAAGAATACTTATGCTGACAATGTGAACGTTTACAGTAGGCAAAACAATGTAATGATATTCCCAGGTGGCATGAACGTAACGTCTAAAGTATGCCACACCATAAACTTTGTGTAAAGTGTGGAGCAGCACACCATATTGGGTCATTACAATTTGTTTGCAAGCCTGGAAATATTCTCATCCCATTTTGAAGTCATGTGTGACAGTGCACAAAAGAACCTACACTGCACAGCCAATTTTCAAAAGGGATTCTGGTTGTATAAAGTGAGATTTTGGATTAAACAGTTGGTATGATGTTTATTGGGATGAAGTGATGCCATGAGCCAGAAGTGCTCATGGCATCATTTTTTGCCATGGCAAGCAGGTGTAACTCGCTACTACAGATTACAAATGGTGTTCTTGGACTCCACACCATTATATTGCTGTATTGTAATCAGTGGTGATGATCTGTCCACTGTCATGTCTGCCAGCTACAACTCTGCTCTGTAATGGCTATCCTAAATGTGTTAATTGCTGCAGCCTTTGTCACCATCTTTACAGGTTCTCCCAAGCATGTTGCAGCTCTTGCAGAAGCAACACAAAAAAATCCCAGTGCATTGATCTACTGTATTGAGAACATGAGAAAAGATGAAGATTCCATCAGTGAAGCATAGTGTACAGTGGCATAAGGTTGTTACGATGGGTCCCAGTGCACGCTATCATGACCTTATGGGCCCCCGTCACATGATCTAATAAAGACTTGACATGGTACAACTTGAACATACATATTATCCAGCAATTGCATATTTGTGGGTTATATGACAAAAATATTTAAGAAAATAAGAAATTATTCATTAATTGATTAGTTTTTTACAAGGTTTATTTAGAACCTAAATATATTGTTGTTATAGATTGCAACTGACTATTTATCCCAAAAACAATAAAACTATGACAGAGATGGTTTTCTCTTTACAAGGGCATTTATAACACATGGCACCATTTTTAATTTCACAAATGTAACGTTTAACACTAAAACAGGCATACCGAGGTGGTATATCTGAATCATCTCCGTCCAACATATTGTTGGAGGACCTGCTCGCTCTACGGGCCTTGCCTGCCTTGTCTGTATTATTAACATCAGTACCCCTGGTACTGTTTGTTCTGTCCAAGAAACAACTCTGCCTTCTGGGACCTCAAATTCACATTCTTGTCCTGTTCAAGGACAATGTTGAAAATATACTGCATGATAGAAACATTTACAGATGGAACCACACAGCTCATGAGACTGTTTTCACACACTACACTGGTTGACAGGTCATTTTTCCTCCCTTATCGTTCGGTTGATTTCTTCCCCTGAGCGCAACTCTGATGTTGTTATGGCCAGTTTGGGAATCAGGAGAAAGTTGAGATCTGAGTTGGGTGCTCTGTACCTATACTCAGTGGTGGAAAGTACATTTACTCAAGTACTGTACTTAAGTACAGATTTGAGGTACTTGTACTTTACTTGAGTATCTTCTTTTCATGCCACTTTCTACTTCTACTCAGCTACATTTTCAGAGGGAAACATTGTACTTTTTACTATTATTTTATTTTAATAGCTACTAGTTACTTTACAAATTAAGATTTTTACACACAAAACACATGTAGTTCAATGTTTTATTATAAATTTAACTACACAACATTATATAGACCTACAAGTACAGCTAATTAGCCGTTTAAACACACAACTGATTGGATCGTTTCCAGTTTCTAGAATGTGAGGATTTTTCTGCATTGAGTACTTTTACTTTTAATACTTTAAGTACATTTTCCTGATGATACTAACATACTTTTACTTAATTACCATTTTCAATGCAGGACTTTTACTTGTGACAGAGTATTTCTACTGTGTGGTATTAGTACTTTTACTTAAGTGTTATTATCCATCCACAAGAAACTCTTAGAGTGGACTTTAGCTGACACTTACACAGTCTGCTGAAAGTCATCACAAATACTATATCAAAGGCAGAGAGAAACCAACTTCAAGAGGAGAGAAACTTGAGCCCTCAACACTGACCTAATGCACTGGACTGGCTCTTCACTAAAAACTGCTGATTTAGCAACTAGAGTACTGCCAAAAGTGAAGTTTCTGAAAGGTTTGCCCAGATGAAGAACTGCTGTAACTATTTTCTCCTCATCTGAGTTTCAGCACTGGTGAGTTGAAGTGTCATTTTATCATCCTGCCTCACTGATGGATGAAGTGCATTGTTCCTGTTTTTTAGATGTCTGCTTAAAACTGATCCCTGGTGAGTCCTCCTCATGATCCTGGTGTTTGTGGTTTAACATGGAATTAATCTGAAAGTTTATTTAATACATGTTTTTGGTGTTGTATTCAGTGGTGCTGAACTGTTTTGTTCCCTCGCGGACCTGCTGGGTCATTTGTTTTGCGCTCAGTTGTGACAAGTGAATGGAACACTGCTTTAAGGTATAATTCATCGCCAACTTGTTCTCTACATGTACTGTACTAGTTTGTTCTCAGACAACACTGAGATATTTAAAGCATCATTATACTGCATTTGGATTTCCCAGTAGTACCATAAAATATCAGTAATACCATAAATGTATAGCATGTTTACATGATCAGCAGAGTGTGCAGCACAAGCAATAAAATAATTGTGTCCACAAAATGGGTGACATCATTATGTCATGGTACTATATTAGATTTAACAACTTTTGTACATGTTTGTTTACAGTTAATGTCCCGATACTTCCTTTTAAGTGCATACTTACACACACGTATTTACACACACACAGGCAGACACACACTGTGGATCATTGTTGACAGGGTGGGTCCGTTATTGATGTCACTCATTGTGCCTCTGAAAAAGTACAGCCAACCAATATTAATAGCATGTTGTATAAGAAAAAGTCCTCCAAAAAGCCAAATATGCCATTATTCACTGCCTTTTAAATATCATAGGAGCATTTTAGAATGAAAAGATTAACACTTTCGGAATGATGGAAAAGGGTTTATATGACACTTTGCACATTTATTTCTTTTTTGTTGACATTTTAAATCTTTTTTTTAGACATCCTGAAACAACGTGGCAGACAGGAGTGGTAATGAAAGGGGAATTACATGCAAGAACTCACGTACTGTACTTGAGAACATGAGGTATTTTATTTGTATATTTTAATTTTACAATACGATTATATTTACTACATTTGAAAGGCAAATATTGCACTTGTTACTGTATTTAACTACATTTGTTTGGACAGGTGTAATACTACTTACATATTAAGATTTCCCAAAATACAATTTTTGTTAAAGATTAAGCCAGTGGTTCCCAACCTTTTTGGATTGTATTTACAAAAAAATAACAGTTCAAATCATCACAAAAAAATCAAAGGTGACCAAAACAAAGTGAATACAGATTTGTGTCAAACTTAATTTTTTCTTCTTTGCTCACCCATTGATCATCTCACAACCACTCAGAGTGTTGTGATGATTCTTTGGTTGGAAACCACTGGACTAAACAAGACAGTTAAAACTAGCTCCACCTCGAGTAGCTACATCAGTAAAATGCTGCTTACACATTTATGCAGCAGTACAATAATCTAATAAAGTCATATACAGAGGTGGGTAGTAACAAGTTACATGTACTCCGTTACATTTACTTGAGTAAGTTTTTGAAAATATTATACTTGTAGAAGTAGTTTTAAATCACTATACTTTTTAGTAGATTTGTGAAGAAGAAACTGTACGCTTACTGCTCTACATTAGGCTACAATGAGCTTGTTACTTTTCTGTGCTGAATAGGCTATGTTTGTCTTTAAGGTTTTGATGAAGATTATTATTTTGTATTTTTGTCTGTCTGATTGATGCTTGTGTTAAAAAATAAATCAGACTTTACTCAACAGTTACTCAGTACTTGAGTAGTTTTTTCACCAAGCACCAAGCACAATTATTTGGATGATTACTTTTTGAGTCATATTATTCTGAAGTAACAGTACTTTTACTTGAGTACAATTTTGGCTACTCTACCCACCTCTGGTCATATAAGCCTATACTAATACAGTCACAGGGGACATTTTATGGCACAACCAATATTATTACTTTTGGTACTTTAAGTACATTAATCTGATAACACTACTGTCTTACTTTAGAAGGTTTTGAACACAGAACTTACTTGTAAGCGATATTTTACATTGTTGTATTGTTATAAGTAAAGGTTCTGAACACTTATTCCACCACTGACCATTATTAGCTGATTATGAAATGATTGTTATGTTGTTTTTTAATAGAAATAACAATTTAATATCATATTATAAAGAAAACAGTGTCATGCACATTACATGAACTGTGACAATAACACAAGGTTACCTGACCTTCTCATGTCTCACGGACCGCATGGCCAGAGGAGGAAAACATTATTAACAACACTAATTTATTAATCTAAATGTTAGTGTTAACTGACAAGAAGCTGCCCTTGTGAAAGACACCCCCCCCCCATGCATACACAGCTTTTTATTTTTTCACTGCATTAAAACATCTGTTCTTTTAGTGCCAATTTTGCCCCACAGACAATTCTCACATAGATAGATTTTATTATGCTGTAATTTTTTACTGCAGCCTATATAACGCTTGGGAGGGTTGTGTAATGAAACTCCTCTTGCCAAACACAGTCAAAAGGCTTTTAAAAACAGATTAAAGATTTCTAAGATTACTTAGTTCAGAGTTTAGGATGTACATCAGGAGCGCAATGATCGCAGCTCTCACTCATACTTTACTACACAAGTGAAGCCTAAGGGTGGCTGTGGTAGAGCGGTTGCCTGCCAATCGGAAGGTTGGTGGTTCAATCCCTGGCCCTGCAGTCCCATGTCGAAGTGTCCTTGGGCAACACACTGAACCCCAAGTTGCCCCCGATGCTGCGCATCGGAGTGTGAATGTGTGTGCATGTTTATCTGATGAGCAGGTGGCACCTTGTACGGCAGCCTCGGCCACTGTGTGTGAATGGTGAATGTATCCTGTATGATGTAAAAGTGCTTTCAGTAGTCGTTAAGACTAGAAAAGTGCTATATAAATACAGCACATTTACATTTTAAGGACGACCAATATAATGTAGCATTATATCGATAATATAATGCTACACAACTCATCATACAGATATCATGAGAGCTGTTAAGAGCCCTGTCCATCTGTGTTCATCATGTTCATTGGTAAAGTAGTTGTCGACAGAAAAACAACCCTCTTGAGGGTCAAGCCCAAACAACATCTAGCTTCAACAAAAATATCCTGAAGGGGGGGAATTAATAACAAGCAATGAGTAGGCGTTAATGATTTTTCCGTAATCAGATCCAGTCTTTACTGCCATGTGTGTTCACATAAAATATTATGCCTCCTTAATTCCTTTTATACCCAAGCTTGATTTATTGTGCACAAGGGGGAAAAACAAGTGCTGCATGCATGACTGCAGGTTTCAAAGGATTCTACATTTTGAAAAAAAATGTATTCACTTTCTTCCCATGAATTAGATGAGAAGGTAGATGTCACTGTACATTAAATACAAAGCTACAGACAGCAAGCAATTAGCTCAGCTTAGCATAAAGACTGGAAGCAGTTAGCTACTTATGTGCCAGAGCTATTTCTTAGTGAAATGCAGTGACTTCTTGGAGCGTGAACGTCTGTCATAAGTAGACAACTCTTCGTAAAAACCACAACTTGTCGTTTTTACAATTCACAAAAACAACAAAGAGGTTGTGAGTCCAGAGACATGTAAAAGTGTAAGTAAAGTCAGCAACAAAAAATGAATTGGAGCTTTGTACCCATGTCACCCATGTCTGGTGTGTCACCTACAGACAGACAGCTGCATGAGAGCTGTTCAGACATCTGCAAACAGATCAATGGAACATATTGCTTCGATGACAAAAGCGTCTTGGCCAGACAGCTGAATCATAGAGGTCAAAAGCAGTTTTTCCTGGCAGATATAATTAAAACATTGACTACACTTGGACTTGAGAATATAAAAACGCATGCATTAATTTAGTGAGCCACAACTAAGTAGACTAATGGAATATGTTCCACAAATTAATGTGGTAACAACTTCCCTGTATTAGCATGGCCGGAAACCACAGTGTGGGTGGCCTCAAAGGACCTCAAGAGGGCCTAGTCAGTCCAAGACAAGTATGTTCAGTTAGAGTTTAATCCCAAAAACAATAGGGAGAAAGTAGAATATGGCCTGGCACAATAGCGCAAACACATCAAAAGAAATGGTGGGGAAAAAATCACCAAGCCTGTTTTAAAGACAGCCCAGCAGAAATATACACACTGTATATACAGTATATATGTGTATACAGTATATATATATATACAGTATATACATCATGATTGCTTGTTTAAAGATTTTAGATATAGTGACATTTTTTTATATACTTTCACAATATTTATATAGCATTAAAAAGACATGGAAATCTCACTTTTACTAAATGGGACCTTTAATGATATTGATGATGTCATATATGAATATGATAGTAATATGTTTGCTGAATAGATTGTTTAAACATGCACATTTATTACATCATTTTGTTTTGCCTCTAAACATTCTGAATATGTGATGATTCCAGTGTTGTGGTGTGCCCATCACCAGTAACACATGTACAGCTAATCCCCTCTGATGAGAAGCTGAAATCAATCCTGGTACATGAAATATGAATCCCACAGACTGCTGACACACACACACACACACACACTCACACACACACACCTACACACACGGACACACGGACACTTCTCTCATTCCTGTTTATTGACCGTGAAAATATATGTCCCCTATAAACCAAAAAGGTCAATATCCAACGTGATAATTAGAGGCTAGTGAGCATACATGTCACATAAACGTCTGGTGTTAAATTAATGTGCTTCTGAATGTATTTGAGTCTACTCTTTCACTTTTAATATTCTTCTACTGTATGGAAAATGCAGCTTCTTTGGCAAACATTTTTGTCTCTTGCTCTCCTTCTCGTGCTTGCTCTGTCAATTAGATTACTTATCCAACACAGTGAGGTATGCTATGACATAACTTTACATTGCTAATAAAAAATCACTTTGACATTCGTCCTCTCTGTTCCAGAGGAAGCCTTAGTACTTATCACAGGGCTTTACCTGCCAAGTATTACTGGAGCAAGAGTAAGGCTTAACATCGTGGCCTTAAAATACAAGTTCACCTGGGCTCTGGGACCTGGCTGATGAACATCTGGAAAAGAAGTTACCTGAGTAACCTGGGGCAATTTGATCTGGAAGAGGCTACTGCCTTAGATGTCACAGAGCAGCATGGTCATTAAGATGGTAGCAATGTTCCAACTTGCTGATAACCAGATGCAGCTATCCTATTTCTTCTACAGAAAGCTCCTGTCCTTGCTTGCCAGTATAGGAGTGAGAGGAAGTTTTACTCCACCTCTAGAGTTGTGGTGCGGTTATGCAGATTTTGTATTATTACAAAAACATGTTGCCTCAAAACCCTGATAGTTGTCAATATTACTCTGTTCATACCTATCATGCTGTTACTGAATGCTACTGTAGCTCACCAGCCCTTCTTGTTAAAAAATAAACTGTTGTGTGTGTTTCTGCTGCTGCTGCTTCCCCAACTTTGTATTTGTCATTCTTTATATCAGTTGTCGGCTCAGAAATCGCCTTAGGGTGAAAGCTGAGCTCCCAGTCAGTGCTGTCTGCAGCTTAACACCATGCTGACTCTTCTAAAACAGCTTACTCACTATGCAGATGCATGATATACTTACTTATATATTCTTTTAATATTATTATTATTTTGGCATGAAATAAATATTGGGGACAATAAAGGCAAGAAACTATAAAGCATTATATCAAAATAAAAAATAAAAAAGATATACTACAATTAACAATACAACATAATCATAGAACATGAAGAAGAATTCTCAGTCCAGTCTCAGCTTTGTTGCTGTGCTTTATTGCTTGCATAGGCTTAAGACAATTGTCTTGGACTCAGCTATTGAGAACTGGTCAAGTTGTCCCTGGCTGCTGACTCAGGATCAGTTGTACAGAACATTGCCTAAATTCTATGCATTGATTAGTTTGGCGTAGATAGATCCTTCTTGTTTACAGATCCATCAAACTCCTTAATCACAATGCGTGGCATTGGAAAGACACTATTGACTATTATGGTTTTGAACAGGACTCGATTTGGTCTTGACTGCCTTTGGACTTGGTCTTGAATTGGACTCGACAAGACCTGGTCTTGGACTTGACTTGGACTCGAATAAGTTGGTCTTGACAACAGTCCTGGTATGCAGACAACATATACAATAAAAACATGATGAAACGGGAATGAAGTGCAACATGAATTACTCGTAAAACATTCTTTCAATCCGCACCTTAGTTGCATTTAACCACCCTGTATATTAAATGCATAATTTGATGCATCTGAGCTCATTTCTTTGATTTTGACAGAATTGTGAAAATGCTGTTTTTATACTCATGGGTTAAAATGGTCTTAGCCATCTATTTGTATTGACACTGTTGTTCTGTATCTTAAAGTAGAGACACTATTCCTATTCTTACTTTGTTATTTCCTCCATCCTCTCTTCACTTCCTTCTCCTGCTACTCCCTCTTTTCCTAACTGCAAGCACTACATCTTTGGGATCATTAGACACTCATACCAAATCTTTCGATTCTGTTCTTCTCTTCTGTTCTATTATAATGCCATTGAAAACAGTGAATGTAGCGGGACATTAGAAAAAAAAATACACATTCAAAGATACATTTTCTTTACATTTTCCTCTCCATTAGTGACATTTGGAAAGTCTTCACTTTTACTTTTACAAGTACACTTGTATATATGTCAAGGCTGGACTGCTGCTGTTGTAATTCCCACTAACAAGCGGCTGGTGTTCTGGTTTTGTGAAGAATGCCTGGCTGATGAATCGTGTTCCTTCCTGCAGAGTATCCTTTATTCAGAGACAAAGCAAAGTATCTCTGAAACAACATGTTTGCCACCCACACATATACATCCATTTAACACATTACTCAGATGCTGGGAAGTAAATCCCCACATGTATTGCAAATCACATCACTACAGCAATACTATGCCACCATGTGTGGTTAAAGCAATTTAGCAAATTACCCCTTGTGGGTAATATACTGAACACTGATGGGCTCTGTTTGCACTCGCAGCATTTAACACAATAGCCCTATTTTAAAAGGACACACTATTGTAAAAAGCCACACAGTCTTATTTTAAAGCCCATTCTTCACTTCTAGAAAATGAAAGCATACAGACATACAGAAGTGAAATATGTGGGTGTGATTTCTTTCTCATCTATCTTTAAAACTCATCTTAGACAACTGAATACAGGTTGGGCTATCCTACAATGAGATCTAGACATGACTTAACTACTTTCCCATATAGCCACATATGACTCAAACATGATTTTGTAGATTTTTCTGTGCTGTTTTTGCCGCCAAAACTGAGGAATACGTTGATCTTACTGCTAATTAATCTTGTACAATTTGTTTTTTAAATTAGAAGCTGTTAACAATGCTTGATGCTTTGGTTCACTTTTTTTGTTATGCTCGTCAGTAGGGTCATGACATTTACAGTATGTTTTGAATATAATGAAGGGGCCCAGGTGTGTCACACCGATCAAAATCAAATGAATGATTTGGAGACCATGAAAGCTTGCTGACATACTATAAACTGAACTGAACTACAAAAACAACTATCAGAGTTAAGGTTGGATTTAGCTGAAATTAACTCTACAACACTCTAGCTGTGTTTAAAGTCACTGAACGCTGCAATACCTTCCCACAATCTGTTTTGTTTTTTCAAACCCAGGTGGGATGGCAGATTATGGCTGGTGAATACATTTAAATATCACCATGTTTTCAGTATTATTTCACCATAATATGCCCAACCACACCTTGAAGTGGGATGCTCTGTTAAAGAAGTGTGTCTTCTTCTAAGTGTTTCTGCTTGCACATAGATACAGTTTATCTGCAAACAATATCTGTTGTCCTTGCCTCATATGGCCTCATATGTATGTATGCCCTCAATATTCCAATATTGATCCTGTACACAAATCTAGGGGTTTAGATGTCCTTTTTTTCCCAGCTCTGCATGTTATTGACTGGAGTAATAATTCAGTCTTGTCCAAAAAGATGTTCATGTTACATAACATGTGCATTGGAGGAAGCTTATTTGGGCGGCTGTGGTTCAGGAGGTGGAATAGGTCGTACTATAAGTTTGATCGCCGGCTCATCCTGTCCTTGAGCAAGACGTTGCCCAACCCCAACTTGCCTCTGATGGGCAGGCCATTGGCTTTATATATAAAAATGCACTCCATTTACCATTTATTACAAACTCATTTCCTCCTGTCTGCATCCTTGTCTTACAAACCACAAACTAATTTCAGATTCATGCTCAGCTATCTCCCTTTATTGCTCAGAAATCTAAGGTCATTGTAATCTTCTAGACACCAGAAGCACTGTACTTTGGTTGTTGTCCATTATTGTATGCTTTTGGCTGTAAGAGAGCTTAAACAACAGACTTAGCTTGATGGCTAGCAGTCTGTCAAGCCTCTTTCCACCTAGTCTTCCATCCTGCAGTTCTCTCGGCACTCCCCCGATCTCCTTAAAGGTTCTCAAGCCACCCTTTTTGTTGTACTCCTTGTCATTTAAGATGACCGTATTTACAGCAAATTGAAGATTGTAAGAAGGGAGCCTAGAAGAGATAATCTTCATGTTCTTCTCAAAAATTAAAAGTAATACACTCAGGGGTTTTGACACTTAAAACTTCAGTTGGTCTGGAATGACCAGTAGCTGATTGTGGCTAATGCTGGCTAATACTAGTCAGGGACTTTATGACCTTTCTCTACTTCTTTTACTGTTATGCTGTTTTTCAGCAAATGCCAGATAGTCTTGTTTTTATAAAAAATAAATACTACATGGATAAACTTCTGAAATATGTGTTATGGCATTTATCATATTACTTGTTCATCTTTGATCATCAATACGGTTTACTATAAAAGACTTGCACTTTTCAATAACAATAACTTTGAATTTGTGTGTTTCCATTATCATCTGATAGGTTATCTATATGTCAGCTGTTTATTACATACCACACATTTGTGTATTACATACCTTTACATACAGTCTGCATATTATACATACCTGTACATAATTGTGTGTAAAATTGCAATTCCAACAATCCCCCTGCCATATCACTTACCATGTACAGTTTTAGTTGTTTTGCTGTTCTTTTTTATTTCTCATTTAATAGAGAGATTGCTTTTCTATTTTATGTGGCAGCTATTTTGTCAGTGAGGCAGCAGCAGTTAGTTATAGAGCTCTACCACCATCTTGTGCTTTGCAGTGGACCTGCAGCTGGCTGTGACACCAGGTGATTCAGCAATAAATGGATGAGTTAGCCTATAAGGCTATGGTTCACAAAACTATGTGGTCTCTGCAGAGACTGACAGTGTGCTGATAGCATCTACCACATTACAACTGAATAGCATTGTTCTATTGGAAAATAAGCTATACACACACACACACATACACACACACACACACACACACACACATCAGCAGAATCTTGACTTGGATAGTGTGCAAAGGAATACAACTAGACAAATATCTGTGCAGTTAAAGTTGAAGCTGTATTCAGAGGAAGACACCAACTCTAGTTAATAGAAACCACAACTGAAATGGCTATACTGGCAAGCATAATAAATAGTTTTCTTTTTGTTGTTGTCTCTGCACTCAATCAATGTTCACTACTTACACTTGACTGCAGTCAACATTCCTTTGTTTGTTTTTACAGACACAAATACATCATCGGTGAAAGCACTTATCTTTACCACAGAGTAAAGTGTGAAGTATCATTAAGGTATCTACACATGAGAGCCGTAGCAGCTGCCATCAGTCTCTGCAAGTGGAAATAAAAACAGATTATCTCACAATTGGGAACTTGAGATTGATAGTTTTCGCTTGTCCTTCCTGCACATTGGTATTCAGCAACATTAAGCGTTATCTGATGTGATGTACTTTAAGTTCTGAAGGGGGAAAGTGTGTTTTGCCCTCTGGTTAGGGTGCTGGATCGGCCAGCAAGTGGGATTACGTATCTGCTCAAGGACGCTTCAGTAGAAAGACAGAATTATCTCACTACATATGAAACTCTGCAGCCTGGTTAAAAAAAACATGGATGATACCACTTTTTTTCTACTGGAGTACCCTTTTTCTAAGGCACACTGAACACAGCTAGAGATCAACCGGTCACGTCATGTCCTGCCCTCTTTCACCCTTCCAGCTTTTCCATTAGAGAAAGACACAAAACTCTGTGAATATCAACAATATACATTTCTCTATGGTTTTGTCTGGTCTCTATTGCTAATAGGAGCTAACTAACACTGCTAACAGTGTCTCTGACATTGAGTAGAAATCCAAGCTAACCAGACTAAATAGTAAGCAGTCTTGTTAAACAAAATAAAAGGAGAGGTCAAAATAAAGTGTCTCTGTGTTGTGTTTATTTACAGCCTCTTGATTGGTTGGTTGATTCAGAATGAATTGGAAATCATTGTTTACTGTAACGGTTATAATTGTAAACTTGTGTTGTAATTTTAAAATGTATTGATAAACTATAAAAATTAATATAATGTTATTCATGTAGTCAGTGATACCATGATTTGTGTCTACATCGTACCTGTGATTTGGCTCTTCATTGATAACCACACAAAACACATTATTTTCTCTCCTCTTTTTTAAGAGGGGGCCTATCTTAGCTTTGGTGTGCAACAAGCCTGTAAATTTTAGACCACACCATATTAAGCTAGTTAGTCTCTCACAATGCAATTTCATCATCACTTTAAAGAGAATAAGTCTGATGTGACATAAATTAAACAGCAGTAACTTTAACCAATACATCAAAGAAAAAAGGCTTTGTAGATCAAACACCATCACAAAAGATGGGCTTTGACATCAGACATACCAGTACATTTATGATAAGATAACTAAGCCAATCACTGGAAGTACAATTCTATATATTCTTTTCTACAGAATTCCCTGTAATTTGTTTACTACTTAGACTTAAACAGGGAATCTTATTTTCTTTTTTCTCTCAATGCCTCATCTCTAATTCCCTGTGAGGAAATCAGTGATTGTGACTGAAGTAGAATGGACAAGATAGAAGCATAATAGTGATGAAGACTTTTAAGGAGGATTTGGTTCGTTGGTGGTGCTGTGCTGAGTCATTGTACTGCTTTCTTGTAGTGGAACTGAATGACTATCCAGCGCTTTGAACCAACAGTCATAGCTACCACCACATCCCAAAGTGTTTAAGTCTTAAAAACCATACATCATAGAAGGGGTGACCTGCGTGGGTAGAGAGACTGAACTGTAACTACGGTGTCACAGGTTTGAACTCTATAATAGCTGATGTTGTGTATTGATAAATAATATTTGGGTGAAATATATAATGTTGACAAAAGAAACTGAACATTAATGTCAAACTGTGGTGTTCACGTCTTAAAAGGTTACCTGCCCACACACAGCAGCTTCACTGGAGCATTTGAGTATACACAATGCTAGTGCATTAATCAAATAATATTTTGTCAACTTTCAAATTACTTTTGTTAGGCTATTTCTCAATTCACACGATCCACACTGTAATTTGCAGTTAAATTGTACCTTTCGCAAATCCTCTTCATACACGCACACACATGCAATGTAGGCGGTAGCGCCAAGGTCAACCATGGCACGGCTCTGAAAAACTCAGGAGCAGCACAACTCATTACACATACCTGATGAATTACACAGGAGTATTTAATGAATTCCCAATTGTGGAGAATTTAGGATTACACAGTATGGCGTTGTGCCATCCCAACTTCTGAAGTTCCTGTCCTCCTAAAGGAATATTTAAACTCATGCTGGAGGCCTTAAGTTTATCCGAACCTTCAAAGTAAACAAAGATATTGCTGGCGCCCAAATATCTCAGCACAGTGTTTACTTGCTCTGTGGCCTTGGCAGGGGTGAGCAGCACTGTCTTATCATACAGCTGCTACGTCCCCATCATCTATGGAGGCACAAAGTTGAAGTATTCCTCTGCCTGAATGACACTATTCCTCTGACCTGAATGAGGCCTGAGTACCATTGTCTTAACTTACATTGCATGGGTTCATAAGATGAAAATTCCACAACAGGCGCAGCTGGAGCAGTTTGGGGTTTGAGGCATCCTCAGGGGCACCTCGTCAGTGCTCAGGATGTGAATTGGCCCCACTCCAGCTGCCAGTCCACACCTGAATGCAATAAGTTATTGTTATTAATCATATGAGTAGAAGAGGTGTGTTTCAATATAGAAATGATCTGTTTGTTTTTAATGAAAGTTATAGTTTATAGATATAATTTCAGTGTGTTGCACAACTGTGCGATAAATGTGTTCCAGTGCAACAGCCATGTAATAAAAACTAGGCCTAACTACTACTTTCATGAGGCATATTACTTTTGTTAAGATTGCCATGCTGCTGTCACTTTACTTTATGTTGTGGTGTGGTTATGTTCACCTCTGTTGTTTGAGTAGGGTATGCACCTCTTTATATAATCTATGGTATGATGTGAACCATATGTATGAACTAGGGGTCTGGATGGGAACAAATTCCAAAATAAAGATCACGTGTTGGCTTGAGTTGTTTAGTAAAGAGAAACACCGCCCTCCCGCGGAGCACGGCAGTATGGCAAAAATAGCAGCACTTCAGGACTAAACCATTCATTTGACAACGAGGCGATGTAATCACTGATTGCCAAAAAACTGGTGAAATTTACACTAAATCCTTAATATTGTAGAAAACATAAAATCATAGTTTTAACAAACACAACTGATGACAAGTTTCCCGGTTTAGTAATGTTTGTGAGAATTGATTGTTCCCCGTGCACTGAAAAGGAGTGGTGCGGTCCAATAGTATTGAAGGCAAAGCTGAAAAAAATTGGTTTGTTTTCAACGAGAGGAAGAAGCGTTGCTGTATTACGCCGCCGCTTCACCCATTTTTAAAAACGGTTGCAACATTTATTTTATACCTGGTTGGTATTCGGCCAGCAGCTTTCTCAGCTCGCCATGGCTCTGTGCGGGGGTGTCGGAGCCATGGCTTTGCCTAGCGAGCTTATTGTCCACATATTTTCCTTTCTGTCCGACCGAGACAAGCTCCGGGCCTCGGCCGTGTGTTCACGATGGAGGGAGTGTCTCTTCTACCCAGCGCTGTGGACCGAGCTCAAATTGCGGATAGGTGGTGGTTGTAACGGCGGCGGCTCCAACTCCGAGGAGACCCCGAGGCTGGATTTCCTCATAAATTCGGTTCCTTCGTGCGGGAGCTTCAACTGGAACTCGCACCGGTGGAAGGCTGCCTTAGTCCTCTAAACAACGACCCGTCCTCCACCAGGATGGACCAGCCCGATAGCGACCCGCAGCTCTCCCAGCGATGGAGAGACGCCATGGCCACCTACTTGGACCAGGTGTTGTGTGTGTTCTCCAGCATCCGCAACAACAGGTAACTTTGGACTCCAAAAGCCCATTATACATTTTGTTTTATTCAATTTCAGGAATTTGCATGATAACCTCTCCTTTTTTGTAACTTCGTATTATTTGGTGCATCGCAGTAAGCTAGCAGCTAGCTAGCTCAGTTAACGTTAGCTATAAACAAACCCTGACGGAGTTACGTAACGTTAATAGGGTCATGTCTTTGCGGTGGAGTTAATAGCCAACGGTCTCTTAATATCTCTAAAGACGTTAATATAGCTACGGTAAGGGACAGTATTTCATTGCAGTCCTACATGTACAGTCATCAAATAATGATGTTATGTATAATGTCAAGTCAAACGCTTGTCTGCGTTTCTTTTTGTTGCCAGTTCTATTTTCTTTGTTGCATTGGGGTCTTCATACCAGCAGATACAATACAGCACTGGTGGTGGCTAGAGAACGCTTTGTTGGCTGTGACTTGCTGATATCAGCACTGACACAGACATATATACAGTGTATGTCACATTTAGCTTTGGTCGCATACTGTTGGATGTAATCACATATGTGCTCCATACATAAAATCCAGCCACTTGACTAATTTCTTCTATGTAAATTACTGTTCTGTAAAGCGTTACTTTGAATGTTAAGATTCCTGATTTCAGTGCAGAACTTCCTCTATTATACCTTCTCCCACATTCTCTATTCTCTACAGTGCTTTGTAGTGTTGAAAAGCACCCATCCGATGCTGTGCAGTACATGTCTTAGTTCTGCTGAGGGGGCTGAAACAATTTCTGTTGTCTCCCACTTGTTCTCACTGAGCAGTTTTAAATAAAAATAAAAACGGTGACATGACGACTAGAATGTGTCCCAGATCCCTGTTGCATACTAATTCTATCAAGAGTTTAAGGTTTTAGTGTATTTATTCTGTAAATGTGACAACATTCACTACATCCAGATGTCAGTTTGTACATTGAACCTGCTTGATTCTTAAATATGGTGTTAAACAAAGTGTGTTAATTTTCATGTATATAAAGGCCATGAAGACTAGTATTTAGTATTATGGAACAGCAATTCAGATCTAGTCTGTTAACCACAAAGGAATTACTGCAGATCCTGTGCAGTTTCTGCCCGCCATAAACAAACCAGCAATAAAAATGTTGACTGTGCAAGTGGTTATTTTTTTTTCAGCAGTACGTCATAGTAAATGTGCCATACTCAGCTAATTATGTTATTTTAATCGCCATTTTCTCAATCCAAACCGGTTGACAACCAATAGGACAAATACCAGCTGTCATCTATCTTTAGCTTCCATGTTATCAGGTGAGGAAAAGTGAGTTTCATTCAGCTAACATTGGTCCACC
>CM049390.1:6475126-6524916 GCA_026937815.1 Etheostoma perlongum | reverse complement strand
CAGTCCGGCCCACAGCTAGGTAGGCTAAGGCTACAGGTGCATCAGAGAACAGACTAACAGACTCAAGAACAGTTTCTTTCCAAAGGCCATAACCACCCTGAACTCACCGTGCACTGACTTCACGCCACAGCCTCCCCCGGCCCCCGGACTTTCTTCCTCCCTCCTACAATGCAATACTTCTGTGCAATTTGCAATTTCATACAGTGCAATGTTTAATATTTAACCATTTTATTACTGTGCAATATGTATTAATTTATTATTTAGTACTTAACCATTCATTTCATTACGGTGCAATATTTATTTGTTGTTAATACTCAACTACTTTTAGCATAATGTGTATACAAATCTATTTTACATATGTGTATAGTTGCTCTCAGGAGTGTGCACAGGTCCCCCCTCTCTCTTTTTTCCTGCTATCTATACTTTATATTTTTATATTTTTTATATTTAGTGTTGACACTGTAAAGGGTTGCTTCAATCTCATTGCACAGGTACTGCACTAGTGTATAGTGACAATAAAGGCCTTCTATTCTATTCTCTTCTAGTCTTTTTCACTGGAGGTCATGTCCCCCCACAGCAATTATGTGCTTGATATTAATCAACCCGAGTACCTTCTGCAAACCTTTCATTTCTAGACAACACACATCCAATGTTTTTTTTTACCTCATTTTGAGCAGATTTCACCTCTCACCCTGTGTATCGCCCCTAATAAAAAGTGCTTGTTAGGATCTCAGTAGGAAGCCCATTATTTTTGGTAAATAAACCTCCACAGGCTTCCTGTCAACACCTCGACTTTCTGCCGGCCTTACACTTGATGCTTTCTGCTTTTCTTCTCTTGTCTCTCCCTCTTAACAGAGCTTATGTTCTGGGTGCAGGCATTTGACCTGAGAACAATCTATTTCCTGTTTATCTCATTTCTAGACCTGTGTGTGTGTGTGTGTGTGTGTGTGTGTGTGTGTGTGTGTGTGTGTGTGTGTGTGTGTGTGTGTGTGTGTGTGTTTGTTTAATTTTAATCATCATTTAATGATTTGTTGGGTATTATTTTATCTTATTTAGTTTAATGTATTTATCATATTGCTATTGTTTCCGGCGTAGATGTTGTGAACTGCGCCTCTATTGTACCTTCTAAGTTGCCGTACCTTCCGTCTCCTCATCAAAATACCTTCTTGGATTGCTGAGGCAGATTGCGTGTAAATTACTGCTGCACTATTTTATTGTTTTCTTTGAAAATTGTGTTGTGACCCTTCATTATTTAATGCCTCAAAGCTAATACAATATTAACTAAACTGTTTAGTGCCTTTTTATGGTTAAATATTAGTTTTAACGATTCTTTGTTAACTCTTTTTCTTGTGTAAAGTCTGTTGTTTAACATTTAGGAGCAGAGGTGTAGAGAAATAGGAAACAGTAGACCAGAAGCCATGTAATATGATATTGTCTTCTGCAGGTATGTGTATTTCCTTGTTAGATGTTTCTATTATGTCACCCAAACCCACATATTATTTAACTTTGGCCACTGAAACTGTACTATACTAGAAGTATAAAACATTAGTTCTCATGTTTTTCACATTTATTGTTACAATTCAGGTTAGCTTTTTCCCTGTCTATTTTAAAATGCTTTGGGCTAGTAATGTGAAGTAGTAGACCAAAAGCCAATTAATATTGATGATATTGTCTTCTGCAGAATAAATAAATATTGGAAAATCAGCAGCTGGAGTTGTCTGTCTTCACACCCTAATTACATCTGTTATATGTGTGTGAGTGAGTTTTTATTCGTGTTTGAGCCCCAAGTGTTGTGTGCTGAATAATTAAATGTTAAGTGTTTTGAACCATTGTTTAAAAAAAAAATTGCCACTAAACATATTGTAAAATTCTCTTTCTCTATCTCACACACATTGAAGATGGAGTCTGTGACTTTACAATAGAAAGATTGTGGCTATTTGAACTCAACATCAAGCAAATACACCTCCCCCATCAGAGAGGTCTGACAATGCAAGGCTATTATCTGCATAAGAACTTCTGTTTTTAGCAACATTAATTGTTGTTGAATATACATGTTGAAAAGAAGGCCCATATGATCAAATACACTGTCTGTACATTTCTAGTCATTACACTCATAATGGTGACTTCATATCTGCCGAATACAAGGATTCTAAATTGTTTTTCATATCCCAAGCCACCAAGCGGAGCTTACATTTAACCCACGGCCCTCCAATTGATCGAATTAGTCACTGCAACGCATTCAGAACAATTTTTGTTGTTGAATTACCTTTGGATCCTATAATTGCCTCCCCTGTGTCTGATTGGAACAGAATTTCATTACAGTAAAATGAAACCATTTTTCACCCTGCTGTGAACACCCCTCAGGTAGCGTAACATGATTCGAAGAGAACAAAGGCACACTTTTGAAATAACAGATGTTAGGAAACAGGACAAATGGAGCAGGCGTGCTAAATATCAAAATTGCGGTTGTGAGAATTTTCTTGTTTTGTAAAAAAAAAAAAAACCTTCCCTTCACTTTCATGCACCTGATAATGAAGCATTTTGATTATCTTAAAATTCCACTGTAGCTCTCTGCTTGCCGCTGGCTAGCAGCTCTTTTTAAAGATAATTCAATTTCAGGTTAAATCCGACCTGATTTAGCGGTATTATTCATCACTCACAAATTAATAAAAATCACTCAGCTCCCATTCTCGCTCACTGAGACTTTGCCTGAGTTCAACTCCATCACGAGTCCCTGCTAGACAATGACAGTACACACAAACTGAAGTGAGACATTCACTATTCACCTTCCATAACACACCGTCAAGTTTTCTAAATACCAAAAATTTCTGACAAAAACTTTTAGGGAATCTCAATGTGTTATAGATATGTTTATTTATAGAAGGTGTCTTGGCAGTTTAAGAATGATTACGAGAGTCAGCAAAAGCTTCTCGGTGAAAGCGCTAACACAAAATGAGACAGGCGGAAGCTTGGCAGGCTGTCAGATATTCCTTCAAGGGTTCACTAGAGTAGCAGCAGTTCATATTATGGAGACCTTCCTCTGTTCCTCTGTATTGGTTTATACAGCAAAGAGGCAAACTGACAGAGAGATTCTGCTTACAGTCCCAAACTCAATTGGAGGACAGTTAGCAACGCACTGTGTGTGTGTGTGTGTGTGTGTGTGTGTGTGTGTGTGTGGGTGTGTGTGTGTGTGTGTCCGCATTACCTCAGTGTAAATACCAACAACGTCAGTCAAACTGAAAGGTCAGACTTGTACACTGGCCTTTACAGGCCTCATCAACCTCTGTCTCCGTCACTCTCTTCCTCCTTACTTCCTTCTCTCTCATCTTTATACAATCATTCTCTTTCACTCTTGTTCTTTTTCACCTTAATTTGCAATTCTATAAAAATTCAAAACCCATGCGTGTGTTTTTGCCATGGCGATTATGATTGGTTTAAAGAAATGCCAATAAACCAGAGCATGTTTTCTCCCATCTCAGAATGTTCTGTGGACTAGTCAGAGCCTCTCCTTCGCCGTGGAGGAAGGTCTTTCTTTAGTGACATTCATCTTTTGACATGACTCTCGGCAGAAAGTGAATAAAGTATTCCTTTTGACAT
The DNA here is from genome assembly GCA_026937815.1 of Etheostoma perlongum. Lineage (NCBI taxonomy): Eukaryota > Metazoa > Chordata > Actinopteri > Perciformes > Percidae > Etheostoma > Etheostoma perlongum. The sequence goes on along the minus strand of CM049390.1, from coordinate 6,521,319 downwards.
TAACTCCTCATGCTTTGTAAAATGAATCATATTCAACATCTTCATCTGACTCTCATTAGTCAGACTGTGTTCAGTCTGACGGACTCAGAAAGACAGGCGGACAGCTGATATGGATGAGAAGCTGAAGTATTCCTCCCAGAGAAGACGTTACAAAAGATGTTACAAAGAGCAGAACGGATCCCTTTAATCACTTCACACAAACCCTTCATCAATCAGACTAACCAGCAGTTTAGGTTTCCACCTTTCTTTGCATGTCTCTTCTTCTCTCTACATGTATTCTGCTCTTCTTTCTTCCAGTCTGTCTCTGCTCTTGACTGCTCCAAGTGAAATAAATTAAGTTTAACTGAACTTTTTGCAGACATTTACATTTGCACAATGACAAATGTAGTATATAAAAAATTGTGTAGGCCCAAACAACGAAAATTGAAATCTTATCTATCCCTCTTTTTTTTTTTTCTCAATGCTGAATCAGGCACTGCTGGAAACTTCAGTAGCACGATGGCATAAAGTCCAATATTCTCCGCTAAAGGTTTTGCAAACAAAAGCATTTGCATTTTAAGCATTTTTATATACTTAAACAAAAACAAGTATGTTTTCCTGCATTAAAATATATACTGTATATTAGATTTTGGGGCTAACAACATTGATGCCTATTTATTTTCATTGCCCTTCAAATGTCCCAGCTGTCTCATCTAAGACACCGTTGTGTGAAGCAAATTAAGAAATGAAGGCAGAGAGAGAAGTATGGGAGAGAAGTTGAAGAACAAAAAAGGCATATTCTTCTGTGCTGTATACAGTCCTCTCCTAAAGACTTCCTGTATTAAAATAAATCATCCCTGAATTAAAAAAAATAGAAAAAGTCATATTTAGACCCATGGAACCTGACAACTGGATTATGCAGGCGAAAAGTAAATAATTATATAACGAACAAAATGTCATATATTCACATTCTGACCTTTCTAAACAAGCACAAGCAAAAATAGAACAGACATACTGCATCAAGGCTGAAACCTGGTTCTGTGTCATCAGGGGTAGGTGAAGTGAAGACTCACAAAGGAGGAGTCATTTCCTCACCCTATTGGGACAGTAAAAATCATGTAACAAACAACACAAATCGTGTTGCGTTGTTGTGTTCAAACCCCCCAGTGTCATGGCAGTTCTTGAAATGATCACGTATGGTCACGTTGAAAATCATGACCTGCACACAAAATAAACATTAACATGGCCTGTAGGCGGATCAATAATTAAAAATAACGTGACCATCTATCAAACTAGTGTGAGACCAGGTTGGTCTAACTAATAATCTAATTTTCGTACTATGGCCACCTCACTTTACTTTTAAAATACTTTTATAAATGCCACTTTACATTCATTCAGTACTTTTTTGCACATTATCTGTTGTTTGCCTGTTGGTTTGTTGGTTTGTGTTTTATTGTGGAAATACTGCTGCTGTTACAAAGGGAATTTCCCCATTGTGGGATGAATAAAGTATTATCTAAATCTAATTTGTGGTCATCAATGTTATGAAAATTCCTAATTGTTTGTACAGTCAACTCCATTTTAGCTCTAACAACACAAACATGCTCATTACTTGTATCAAAGGTATGGTTCCAAGTAGTCTCGCATTGCCAGGCCTTCCTTCCCAGTGCTGTGGAGGAGGATCTGGCTAATCCCACAGCATTCTGGGATGAGATTCTGGTTTATTGGAGCCACGGTGCCGCTGCAAAATAGCCTCGGGAAGGAACTTGTTTTGGTGGAACATGTGTACAATCAAAAGTTGTTTTAGTGCAACAGAAAACTCAGATTGGACAGTCTAGCTAGATTTACCCTGCAGAGATCTAGCTGTCGGAGTTTTGGATTGGACGTCCCTGCAGAGCAATCCCAGAAATGGAACGTCATGATACACACACACACACAGGTAACCATAGCCCCGGGGACCCCTTGACGGGTCGGGCCGGGTTCGGAACAGATTTTTAGAAAGGAAAATTCCGGGGCTCGGTCACACAAAGGCATTGAACATTTTGAATTTAAAAACAGCTTAAAAATAAATGTCAAATAGGCAATCCCTAACATCCGTCTTCCTGTGTGCTGTGACAACGAAAGACGATGTATTTAAGCTCCATGTGGCAGCGCAACGATGGAAGATGTTAAAAAGAAGTTGGCCGCAGGACATTTTAAAACATTGAAAACGAAGGAAAGTCAGCGGCATTGATGCGCTTTTAACTGTGTCGGGCTCGGGTCGGGCTCGGACAGAAATATCTTAATGCCTGTCGGGGTCGGGTCGGGTTCGGTTACTGCTCTGTCGGACGCGGGCCGGGCTCGGACAGAAAAATCCGGCCCGATCCGCACTCTAACACACACACACACAGCACGTTGCTAACTGTTCTCCACTTCACTTTGTTTTAAAGGAGATTTTTTCTAATCAGGTCATTTGAATGACTTTAATGTTGCTAATTGTGTTCTGACACAGATCAGTTGCAGTGACATGATGTTGTTGAACTGGCAATTTCAAGTAGATTCTTTCCTCTTTGTACTTGTTAGGTAACTTTGTGGCTTTCCATGAGATTTATGATAACCCACAAACTATAAAGGACATGCAGTTCTGGCTTCACCTGGGAGATTCGATGTGTATTTTTACAGTAGTTTCCTCTCCTCCCCCACAAACCAGTCAAACTTGTCTTCTTGTGTATTTCCAGCTCAAACATTGCAAGTGTATTCCCTTAGGCCTTCACTGTTGCCTGATCACAGTCCTCACAGTGGTTGACATGGGAGTAAAAGGTCCCCATCCTGATTTTTGCTGCCAATCCTTTCCCTATCATTTTTATTTTTCTTCCACCACTGATTTATTACCCATATACCTACAGAACCTCTGTGGATCTAATATTCTTTGTATCTCATTTGTGTGTCCAAGTTGAGGTTACTAATCTAAGTATAACTGCAAGTATATTTATTTATGCTGAGCAAATAACACATGGTCTTGAACAGAAACCGCTGCAGCTATGGTAACCAGATGAGAATGGTTGATATTTGGGACAGGGGACTTTGTGGTCGGCGCAGCTTCTAGGACCTTATATTCAGTGTCAACGAACAATAACAGTAAAATGTAAAAGACCTGAATCTGTCTTCATTTCAGTTCGACAAAGGTCAGTTTAAAAGATTTTCGTCTCTCAGGTATGCATATGTATGTATGTATGTACTTATGCATGTACAGTATAAATGTACATGTATTTTTATTTATTTCTCATTGTACTGTTTGGGTGCATGTGAAATGTAAAGGTGTACGGACTAATGTTGTACTGAGCGTTGTTATTACCGTATTGCTGTGTTTATATTAACATGCAAAAAAATTCAATAAAAAATATTTTAAAAAAAATGGGAAAAAAAGATTTTCGTCTCTCAAAATCTGACAAGGAGCTCATCCTGCTCCTGGTTTCCGGGCTAGCACTCCACCAATCAGATTGGTCATTTAAGTCCGACTGCCGGCAGTGCCTGCCTTCCAACCGAGCATGTCGGCCAAAATGAAGACCGACGGCCCTTCAGGCGGACGACGTGCGCCCACCCAGACTCAAGTCACTAACCGCGCCAGACTGTCCAACGGCCGATTATCGGGTTAGTGTGTCACGGCCCTAAAGCTTAGTGACTGACACCTTAGATCTGATTTGTTTAATCTATACATAAGCATAAAAGCTTCAACTTGTGGTTTTCGATCAACAGCCAGGTGCAGTAACCTCCTGTCTTGTTGACATGGTGAGGTTGCCAGGTTTATTACTATCTGGCCTATACCTATACTAAAACCTATGCTCACTGACTGTATCTGGCAAATTTACAGTCAGATACTGTATATTGCACACAATTGTGGTCGGATTGATAAACTGTTGTAAACAGTAAATGGTAAAACCATAAATGCTGTTTGTGCGGGTAGATCAAACGAAACACAACAGATACAACCCCACCAGCTGTTTCCACTTTGTTATCAGTATGCTAAGCTAGGCTGACTGTGTCCCGACACCAGCTCTATGCCTAATGCACACGTGAGAGTGGCATCAATCTTTTCATTTTACTGTTGGAAAGAAAACAAATGTTGTACTATTTCATGTCCAATTCATCTCAGCTTTAATTCTTTATGTGGACTTAATAAGTAAATTTAATGTCTTCTTTAACCAAATACACCTGTTCAGGAAAAAACAGTCTCGTATATCCACTGTGTACTGGTAACTGATACCTCAGCTTGAGCCTCCACATGCTTTATCTTGACTCTTTTAAACAGCCTCCAAAACGTTCTGCCAGATGAAAAAAATCAAGTGCTCCTTGTTTTGTTTTTCAAGCATTCAAAATGATGTAGTCATTGCTGTGTCAGTCTTTGTGTACGAAGGTATTGTAATTCTGTCCCTTCTCTGCAATCTCATCTCATGAATACACAGCTGGCATAGAAAGGAGACATTGATAATGCCCTCCATCCATTATGCATGCGTTTGTGAGTCTGCATCCACAACTATGTGCTTTATGTGTGTGTTTAGTATACATATTTAAACATACAGGTCGCGATGTATTTTTCATGGTAATGGCTCTATTCCCTGCCTGTCAGACATTTAATGTCTCTTCCCTCCGGAAAAATAAGTTACTTTAATAGACTTGTTTTGTTGGTTTTCACAGCAAGCTCCTTAGCTCTGCTGCATGGTCATTGCTTGGAACTTGTAATTCTATAAGAGTAGCAAATTCTTCATAAGGTTGGGAATGCCTCGAGGTAATTTTAGGCTAATTTTTTATCTAGAATTCCTTTAACTTGAATACTGATTACAATTTTCACTAGTATTTATGATTTCCTATATTGGTTACAATAATGTTTCTTTGTCCATGCATTAGGCCTTTCTCACAGTAAACATATTAACATGTAATTGTTAACATACTCGTCCCTAGAGACACACCAATGGTGTGGCTACAAAACCAGGTGTTTCTAAATAGATTAGCGATGGGTCCATTCAATTCAAGTGTCCTACTAAACCATGAACCAGATTTAAAGCATAAATCACACTTGACACTGAACTGAGACGTTTAAAAAAAGAAAAAAAGCCTGTTAGGTTTAGTTTCAGTGGTGAAAAGACAGAAATGTTGTAAGAAAGACCAGAATGTCTTTATATCATGCAAAACATTTATGAAAAAATATCCACATCAACAGACATGTTTAAATTGTTTTGGGATGCATTCATTTTGAGAGTGCAAGTAAAAGTTGAAGTGAATGAAATGCATTCTCACTTTCCATCCTGTCCTTGCTCTTTCCCTCTCCTCCTCTCCCTTCTCTCTCTCTCTCTTTCACTCTCTGTCATTTCTATGTTGCTTCCCCGGTTTCTTTTCTTATTTTACTCTTTCGTTGGCTTTCCTCTTGATTTTAGTAGCCATGCTCACATGGCTAAGGATATCATGTGGGATCAAAGGATAGTATTTCATCTGAAGGTTTGGAGGTTATTCACACACACACAAAACCCATAACTGACGTGCACCCGCACAAAAAGCTGACATAGTGCTCATATGCAAATACACATATGATGCATGAATCACACAGACACATAATTATAGATACAAATAATTTAGGAATACTTACACATGCACACACCAATCTGATACATCTATATCCTGCACCACAAAATCAGATTTCAGAAAAAAAACTAAAGCTTTTAAAGGCAGACTGAAAATAAACAGCACAAGAAGTAACACACTTACACATGCATACATTTTTCGGGGATCCACAAACTCAAGCAACTTTTATATTTACATATACATGCACACACACCAACATACTGTCTAGGCCTATGTACTAGCACAGCCTTAAAAACATCTGTGCTGAGCATTTCTTTTTACCACAAACTTACCCACTAATTAAATCCAATCATATGTTTAATCACTGCTTCCCTTGGATTTATATTCCACCTTACTGGACACTTTTGTACGTACAGTGCTACGCCTATGTGAACACAAATAGCAGATTTGTCCTTACTGATCTTACATGCCTGACCTGTAGTGCCTTGCACTGCTAAGATATAATTTTCCTTCTTCCTCTGTCTCACTAACCTATTTTCTTGGAGCATTGCTGATGCGTCATCCACAGAAATGAGTTATTTGTTATTATGTGCACTGCAGGTGTGCTGCGTGCCTGGGAGAGCAGTTTGACTGATTTGACATGTGAATGGCAGATAAAAAAACAGTTTCAATAACTGCTCTGAAAATAGAAAGGTGCTGGGAGATCCTTGATCCTTAGACATTATCTGCAAACCGAAAACGGGTCCTTTCTGCACTGTGGGGATGAAGTTTATCATAAAGTTACTTTTTTTTAAAACAGCAGTACACGTTAAGTTTCCTGCTGCAATGTTTATGATGCATGTCATGTTGAAAAATATCAACAGGACTTGAAACAGCATGAGCATTTCAGGATACAGCAGCATTATAACCATCATCCTGCTATAAATAACATTTCAAGATCAGATTGGCTGATGTGACCAGCTGATGGGAGTAACTGAATAAGATAATTGACAGCCCCAGACAGAAGAGCAAGGAAATAAGTGAGCATGTGTGGGTGGAGAAATAAAGAAGGCTTAATCATGCAATAGTCTTCCTCACTGAACTTGACAGCTTCATTATTCTTATAGTCTCGCATTGCCAGGCCTTCCTCCACAGAGCTGATAAAGAGGGTCTCTCTAGTCCACACAACATTCCAAAATGAGAGAAAAATATACTCTGGTTTATTGGCATTTCTTTAAACCAATCACAATCGTCGTGGTCGGCGCTAAGTGCCGGACAGCGCCACGGTGCTGCTGTAAAATAGCCTCCGGAAGGAACTTGTTTTGGTGCAATATGTGTATGTTCAAAGGTTGTTTTAGTCATGCAACACAAAACTCAGACTGGACAGATAGTCTAGCTAGCTGTCTGGATTTCCCCTGCAGAGATCTGAGGAGCAGTTAACCTTAGTCCTCATGAATCGACCGGAGTTTAACATGCCAACACAAAAAAAGTGGAAGGAAATGGACATCTGGCTGAAAAAGACTGACATCCGGCGTAAATTTCCGGCGGCTCGGAGCAATCCGGAAGTGGGCAGCTGTGGCAATAGATTATTCTTACAAGGAGGAGTTATTATCCTGCTTCGTATGGCAGGATGCTCTCCAATACTGTCTTTCCTGTACACAGGTGATCCTTTTTAAACACACAACTCAGTTATAAAGGCATGGATTCAAATGATTTTTTTATGCTGCATAGTATACGGTTTTTTAATGTTTAATTTGCCCTTAATCCACACAATAATAACTTAAAGTTTCACTGCAGAAAAGGACATGATTTGAAATATTGGTCAGTTTACAGTCACAAAACCAAAAGTATAAAATGCTTTTCAAATGTGAAAAGGTTCATTAATATGAAAATCAGACTTCAAATCAAGGATTCTTAACCTAAAAACAAAACCATAAGTTAGACAGATGTATTTGTATTTAATTGTTATGTCACAAACAGGTCAGGATTAATACTTCATGTGATGCTATATAACAGAAAGACTACAGATGGGAAATGTTGTTAACCCAGAGAGAGCAGCTTAGCAGCAGGTTTCAGCTACATGAAAGCCCAAGTGGATCGCCTGTGAGACTTAATTGATTTCTTAACAAGGTGGTGTCAATTGTGTGGCTGGCAGGCAGCTTGTTAAACATGGGGCACAGCTGACAGCTTTCGGAGGGTGACATTATATCACATGGGAGCGACTGTCAGAACAAGTTGACAGCTCAAAGCTACAGCCAGCGTGTTCAATATTGAGCTGTCATGATGCCTTTTGATAATAATTTTAGCTTGTTCCCATACAAGCATTGTAGTGGGATATTTGAGTATAATAGATCAGACAGTAGTTTTGATCATCATCATTATTATTATTATTATTATTATTATTATTATTATTATTATTATTATTAAACCTCGTTTAGGATAGAGTCTGTGACACCACAATATAGTAGGATAAATTACTTAAAAATGGCATAAACAACAATTTCCACCAGCATCACTTAGATGTTTATCTCAGCTGCTGTGGTGGAAGTTTCTGTTCAGCAGGAATGAATTTCAAGATAAGACTTTGTTGAAACAAAAATAAAGACTGTTAAACAATTAACAAAAGTTTGGTTTTGGTATATTTTATTATACTTGCAAGTATGAGGCAAAACAGTTACACAGAGTTACAGCAGTGACAGTGTGGAAGTGTCTAAGGCCCAGAAATAGAGAGACCCCTCAGCTTATATGCTAATTCCCGTGCAGGAGGAGTACCTTTTTTGGAGACAAGCCATAGACACAAAGAATCTAAACCCATAGACACAGAGACAGGTTTTGATGTGTCTTTCTTTCTGTGCCCATTTCATAAAGTTTATAGTTGCCTTTTTTTCTTAGCTGCCAAGGGCCAGACCTTGTACATTTAGACAGAGGGAGATTATTCCATCACCTCTATCAGTTTACACAGGCCTCGACAACCGTTTCTGCTAGACTTTAGGGGACCAACCTTGAATTGTAAATTGAGAGTCAAAACAGCTGTGGTTTCTTCATGTAAGGCAGAAACTGACAGAGATACAAATGAAGAATAAATGAATGACTGATATATATATATATATATATATATATATATATATATATATATATGTATATAACGTGACCAGCTGGTGGTCTCCTAATTTTCGTATAATATCAAAAGGTTTTAGTGTGCATAACTTTTTGTAAGATATCATAGTAACCCGTTCATGAGAATGAGTTGGTTGGTCACATGATGAGACAAAGCCACATTTAGGACTGGCACATCCACTATTTGGGAGCTCAAATCAGATTTTAGAGTAACATTAGGAGCACTGTCATACTCTACTACTTGGTTTAGGGAAGTTCTAGTCTCACTTTGCCAGACTTTTTTCCACAGTCTGGCTAGTCCACACAACATTCAGGGATGGGAGAAAAAACGTGCTCTGGTTTCTTGGCATTTCTTTAAACCAATCACAATTGTCGTTGGGCTGCGCTAAGCATCGGACACAGCCGCAGTGCTGCTGGAAAATAGCCTCTGGAAGGAACTTGTTTTGGTGGAACGTGTGTACATTCAAAGGTTGTTTTAGTCTGCGACAGAAAACCTTATAATGGACAGGTTGTCTAGCTGTCTGGATTTACCCAGCAGAGATCTGAGGAGCAGTTAACCATAGTCCTCATAATTCCACTGACTGGAGTTAAAAATTCCAACACAAACAAAGCGGAAGGTGATGGACATCCGGCCAAAAAGAGGAACACCCGGCGGAAATTCCAATGGCACTCTAGCAATCCCGGAAGTGGAACTTTGTGGATATAGACTAGGGAATTTTGAACTCCATTGCAAATTCACTGGTTAGTTTGGAGTGACATGTGTGAAGTGATTTTACAAATTACTTCAAATTAGTTACTTACATTTTTTCATGTACAAGATGAGATACATTGGAATTAGCCTATTGTTAAAATAGCATTGGTCTGAAACATTAACTTTTGGTATAACCAAACCAACAAAATCTGTCATCCTAAATATCGTCATCTTACACTGCAGCGGTCGCACTGCTGCTCTGCTCTCCGTGAGAACGGGGTTGAAAAAGACACTCAGTTGTATTCATGAGTGCTCGGTGCTCGTCTTAAGGAGTGGGAGCTGTAGATGCTTTTATGAAAAACACTGTGGTAACTGTTAGGGCAGCATTCCTCTACTTTACTGAGCTCTCTCTCTCTCTTTCTGCATCATTACATTAACTGGAGAAGCCAAACGCAAAGGACACTCACACATTTCTTTTGCATACGCATATATACACAGTTCAAAAGTGCATAACAAACTTAAGTGGGAAGCCATTAATCAATGGGAGTTGTGAAGTCAATGAGGAGTTGATAAAGAAAAGAGAGGCTGTAGATAGAAAAACTCTGGGGGTGTGTGCCTGTCTTCTGCAATCATTTATCTGTGCTGCCTGTGTGCTGAACATTGGCTTGCATTACAAAGTTGTTTCATCAAAAAAGGACTTTTCTGTATGATTGATAAACAATTCATTAAATAAATTTTTCTCCAAGCTAATTTCAAACTCCCCCAAACAAATGAACAAATGAAACTTTGTGTGTGTTTGTGTGGCAACCTGTTTCCATGGTTGAAACAAAATTATTCCTAGATTTACACCATTCTTTGAATGTGCTAATTTGTCTGATTCTCAATGCGTCTGTGTGTATTTGTGCACACGCTCGTAGCCTGAATGGCTGATAACAGCACCTCATCATTTCTACATGGTAACTGCTGCTGTGAAGCACAATTATCTTCTAAATGAGAAGGAAATTAATGTTTTTTAAATAGCTAACCACCAACCAGAGAGACAGACAGACAGTGAGTAAGTGAGTGAGTGAGTGAGTGAGTGCAGAGAATGTGGTTCGTACATAGCTATACATTGTTCGATATTTATTAATAGTCATTCAGCAGTGTGGGGGAGGGGGGGGTTACATCAGGAATAACTCTGCTACCATTGACTAAAATTAACAAAATCACCATAATTTATCCAAATGCCCTTCAAAACACAAACATGCTTCATTCCCCTGGCTTCAGTATTCAAAGGCAAATCAGAAATTAGTTTTCCCCTGCAGTTTGCTGAAACATAAACCAATGCAATGACAGAATGTCACACGAAAGAAGCCTTTCTGGCAGGAGGAGTGATTAAAAGTGTCTTTTATCTTTGGACTGATCTCATGGCTTGGTGCTCAGCTCATAAGATTACATTAATAAGAGTTTGTGTCTAAGTTGGAACATTTTCATGACCGATGTCAACCCATCTTACTTTAGTATTGTTTTTCTACAATAATCTGATTTCTGCTACAGTTGTTGAGGAACTCACTAACTAATGCAATATAAGTATGGCGAGCCAAAGTGAACTTCAGGCCCTGTTACAGAAAACCTCATTCACAATCCCATTGACATTTGTAACTACACCAATGACAAAAAAAATACAGCTTTGACAGAGCCCTTGTAAACAGAATGCTGTGTGGCTTGTTTATAGTTTTTTGAAAAACAATCTAATATCATTTTTGTATGTTTTAGTGTCCTTTAACAAGTTAACAAACACTTCCCCACAAGCCTGAGTTGTTCGCAGGATTATGGCTTGATAGAAGCCATAACATTATAAAGCAGAGAAAGCCAAGATTACAACTAGAAAGTAAAAAAATGATTAGGAAGAGAGTATTGGTGTGTTTTATGGTTATTGATTTAAACCAAAGTTATCACATAAATATCTGCGCTTGTAGACTTTTTCATGGGACCTGTACTATTTTCTGTGCTCACAAAGTAACTCAACAACTCAGAAATCATGAAAGACCTTAAACATTGATTCAGGTTATATTGAACAGGAGGGGAAAAATAGGTGTAAGAATATTTCCAATCTTTATTAAATATGACAGCAGACGTTCCAAGCTTCATTCCAAAACCTCATTAGAAGCCTCGAATGTAAAGAAAATGACATTTGGTACAGCCATACCAGCTAGACTTGTTATCTGCTATGTAGAAGTCAGTAGAGGCTTTAGTGTAATGTAGTACAACTAGGAGGAGAAGTTATAATTGAGGTAAGTTTGTAGACACTACCTTATTTAAGGTGCTTAGCACTGCCGAAGACGATTGGGATTGGTTTAAAGAAATGCCAATAAACCAGAGCATGTTTTTCTCTCCATATCATCCACGTTATCATGAAGATTAAATTCAGCAGTGTTATTTGCGCTTGTACTAAGTGATATTTGTTCCATAAACACCTTGTAAAATCCAACTCAAATCTTAAATTAAAATTCGTTCTTAATATTGAATCAGCTCTGTCTTACCGTTACATTACGGAACGCAGGAGGATGAGATGACCCGACTCAATGGAATACATGATAGTATCAAATACCCTACCATTGGATAACGGCAGGACACAGTGTAAATAACTAAATGTCTGCCTTTAATACTGTGAATATATCATCAAATGTCAAAGTCTGTAAATACAGCCGTTAAATTCTCGCGCATTCGTTACACTTAATGTCCTCGTTATTGGTCCAAACTGGAATACTGATGGGGACAAAACCTGCAGGAAGAAAAGTGTGGTTGCCTCTTACACTTTCGTCTTCAAATTGTATCTCTGGGTGGGGGATATAGTTGATGCTGTGCTTTTGGCAAGGTGTTAAATTGTTGTAATGCTGCCTGATGGCACTGCTGGCTGTGCAGGAGGACTAACCCCAAATGGAAGAATCAGGAGAGAAAGAGACTTCAGGCACCATGACGATGACTGCCTAACATGATGATTTGAATTACCTAAAACTGCACTCTTGGATCTATGTACTGAATCAGGTCCAGAAGAGAGGGCAACGCACCGGAACCATGCAGCAAGAGTTTTATTTATTTATATATACAAATAAATAAAATGCTTGCTTTTATAAGGTTTTATGAATCAAAAAAATAGTGCCTTTTTTTTGGCTTTTGGGCATACGTACAGTACATATTTAGTAAGGATCCTATGCACAGTTTTATAAATGAGACCAACTGAACTTGTGAATTTGGGAACATAAAGTAATCTGCACAAGCAATCTTCCTTCGAACCGCCCTATTAATATTAAAATATAACGGGGTGCAGTGTATAGGGCCATCCATCTCTCTCACCTTGCAAGGGCCCTGTCCTGCACAGGTTAGCCCCTTTGAAGAGTTCTTTAATGGCCATACGAGAAGGGAGTCCCAGGCTCCAATGAGACCAAAGGATTTTAGTGATGTGTACAAGCACTCCTGCTGGGAACCAGCTCATGTTGGATTCCTGCAGCTGTCAGAGGAAAACATTTCTAATCAGCTGTAACAGCTTTATGATATGTAAAAATGATACTTTAGTGCTTTCGCTGAAACACACTGCGCATGTGGATGTTGGTGGAAGCGATCAATTCCTATCCTGTTAAATACACTGAAGGGTTGGTGAGATATGTTGCTGACTGGCCAACATCACCATCTCCATCCAGGCTGTAAAGTTAAACTTTAAAAGGTTTTCCCTTAGAATTTTCCAGAACAATGTAGCCACTGAATGGCCCGTGTTTATGGACTCAGGTGCAATGAGAAGAGAGGCCAGTTTCATTATCTCTCTATTATCTAGTCACTGTGTGTGTGTCTGTAAAATGGTATCAGATTCTCCCTGGGTGATGCCTACACAGTAGAGAAATTGATGTGAAGATAATTGCTATTTCTGCTCATACAGCTTGGCTTCTTGTTTGTATTACAAAATGTGGCACCTATGATTAATTCCTACAATTGTCTCCGGGAAAGAAACATAGAGGGTGAATGAGTGTATAGTTGAAAATGTGTATGTTTGTTGCTTTTTACATAATCCAGTTCCCCTACATTTAAGTATGTGATGTTTTGCACCTTTCTGTAAACGTACAGACATTGTCTGTGGGAGAGACATAGAAACATCCTAAAAAGTTTCCTCACGGTCACACTGGCTGCAGGGCTGAATAGATATACCAATGGCAAACAGCTGACTGGCACGCTGCTGAACAGAGCCTTTAAGTAATGCGATCCAAATGAAGCTTCACAAAGCATTTTCTTTAGTTTCTGAGCCCAATAGATGGTGTTCTCTGTTCAACAAAGGGTTGAAAGCACACTAAATTACCATCCCTTGAGCTTCCAAGAGGGCTGTGTGGTTGGGTCAATAATGGAGGAAGGTCTGGCAAGTCCACACAGCATTCCAGGATGGAAGAAAAACGTTCTCTGGTTTATTGTCATTTCTTAATACCAATCACAATTGTCTTGGGCAGCACAGAGAAACAGTGCCTCTCCAAAATGGCCTCGGAAAAGAACTTGTTTTGGTGAAACGTGTACGTTCAAAAGTTGTTTTAGTCAAAAACTCAGATTGTACAGATAGTCTAGATAGCTGTCGGGATGTACACTGCATAGATCTGAGGAAGTGGAACGTTGTGGATATAGACTTGGTCAACAAATACAACTACATAACAAAGTTAGATCGCGCAGCCAATTTATAATCTACTCTACTGTAGCAACATAGACTTGAATCACTTGGCTTAATTTATCCAACTGCTCTTGGGACCAGAAATTGGACAGCCAGACGTAGACAACTCAAACTCTGAGGAGTAGATGTGAAGTATCTGCAGTTATGTTTAGCCTTCCTGTGTACAACACTATTAAATATATTGCAACATTATTTCTGTAACTTGCCAATCACTTTTCCTACAATGTTAACAACCTTGGAGAGCTCGTTTTTGCTCTTTACACTCAAGTTGCCGTGCCATGCTGTCATGTTGAATTATGAAATGCTTTCAAACAAGCTTCTGTATGCCATTTCAAGTATGTGTTGGCTTACTCCAAAGCTCTTTATATTTCAGATTGTGACTAGTAGATGACTCATTATAATGACAGTTCTATATGGGGTTAATTGAAATATCCACAGTATAGGTGCTGTAAGCAGAACATAAGTGATGACAGACAGATGACATACATACAGATGACATACATAAAAAAAAAAAAAAATCCTTTTCAATCACTAGTCCTGCTTACAGCACCTATACTGTGGATATTTCAATTAACCCCATATAGAACTGTCATTATAATGCGTCATCTACTAGTCACATTTAAACCCAACTCATTTCCTGACTGGTTTGCGGACTCTATAGTCTGTATTCTGTCTGGTATAGAGTAGTATTCATTTGTCAAGCGATATCTCTTTGGCTTTTAATCTAAAGTTTCTTACACAGGCTTTGGTCTAAAACTCAGGAGGAAGACAGATATGGAAAGTGCTGGTAGAACCACAGGGTGCACTCACATATTTAAGGGCTTCTTATTCAATAATGCCATAAGAACTTAGTGGCATTTGTGCTCAATAACTAAAACAGACCATACAATTGTATTGTATTGTTTAACTGTTTTGTTTAAATATTAAAGATCTGTAGACACTGCAGTCCCATTTAGTTTTAATACATGAAATATCACGCTTTTTGAAAAAGAAGAATAAAGGGAAGGATTACATGACTATTGAAATTGATGGTTAATGCATACTGTTGTATTACTGTTTAATGTTATAATATAATTTTCATAGTGTAGTAGTGGGCAGTTTGGGAGCACAACCGGCACATACTGTAGACTCCTTGGAGTTAAGAAATGTAGCTGTTCTGAAAATACTGATCTACACATTCTTGCATGCAATCAACGTTGAAAGAAGAAAAGTGCTAGTAATCAAAAGCTTCAGCATATTAATACAATTAATTAATTTAAGAATTATTACTGTCTTGCTTCAGAAAAGCTGTTATTGTAAGTGGTTTTGGACAAAAGTAGGCTATTTGCTAAATCAATGTATTGCAATGCAAGCTGTATACAACCATCACTGATTCACAGCATCTCTTCAATCTTGCTCTTTTGTGAACTTTGAGTCTGCAGGTTGTCAATCCAGCAAAGCAGCACTACAGCAGCTGATTTTGCAGATCAGTTCCTTTTTTTCTCACTCAAGGTGTGCTAATCAGTTCAGTCTGCTAGTTAACACAAAATGAAAAGATTTTGTGAAAAAAGCTTAGACTTGGAAATATATTTTTGAATGTTGGGTACACAAGGGAAATGTTTATTTACTGAAGCACAAATTGGATTCAGTGACAGTAGCATGAATTGTAAACATATTTATTACATGACATCATTTTAGTTCAGGCAAGAAACATTAGCGAGTGTAGCCGAGGTTTTTGGCATGTGTAATTGATTTATAGGTGAACATATTGTTAGGTTTATCTTTGTGCATATAGCATATATGCAAAATGCGGCATATGTCAGGCTGGTTGATTGGCCTGAAAGTTATGCAGACCCTCAGGTCACACTGATACATGATTGAAATGTATGTTCTTAAATATTGAATATTGCCATTTTCAGCCATGCTCCTTTGGAACATGTTTGATTTCCTATTGGCATTGATTCAGTGCATGCTCCCATGATCATCGCACAGACGAGTAAAGCACAAGTCATACAAGCTCCTGCTAGTGTCACACTGCAGATAGCCTTTGTGCCATGACATGCTCTAAAATAGGTGCAGTGGTGGAATGTAAACTACATTCATGCAAGTACAGCATGGTGGCCCAATGGTTAGCACTGTGGCCTCCCAGCAAGAAGCTTCTGGGTTTATATCCAGGTTGTTCCAGGCCTTTCTTTGTGGAGTTTGTATGTTTTCTCCAGGCGCTACGGTTTCCCACACCATCACATAACATGTACTAGGTTCTCCAGTCAGTGTCCTTCATCAAGGCATGGACTCAGATCTGGAGTTGGTCCCCGGGCGCTGTAAATGGCTACCCACTGCTCCCTTGTGCGATAGGTTAAATGTAAATATAAATTTGAGGTATTTACTTGCATTTTACGGAATCTTTATACTTCTGCAACTTACACTATATAAAAAGGTATACTAAATTAGATTCATGGATGAGGTAGGAAACACACACTGGAGCAGCAGTCACCTGACCAGATATAGCCGAGTGGCGGCGCCCAGTAATTAAGGTGTTGGTGAGTCATTGAGGGTGACAATATAATGGGCAAGAAGTAAGGAGAAAACCTAATGTGCCACATATATTTCTGCATAAGAATCATTTGTGAATAAGGTTCAGTTCATGGTTTGGGAAAATGCACGCATGATTTTTGTGCAAACACACATTATTTAATAACAATGAAAAGGGTAGTGTGACAAGGGAAATACATCATACACTGTTACACTTGCACTGAATTTACATCCTAGTAAAACATCTGAAATCCAATAATACATTTTTAAATGGTTCCCCGGTCTGCTTGCACATGCAAAACAAACAACTTATAACAACTACTAGTTATAAGTGTCATGCTAAATCTCTCTCTCTGTTGGAAGTGTGTGTGTGTGTTACTTTAAATCCAGATAAAGACATCATAAAAGGACAGAAATGGACAGAGAGAAGAGAGGCGAGAGAGAGAGAGAGAGGAGAGAACCTCATCTAATCAGAGCACTAATAGCTTTCTGATCCCTCATTTCCTCCTGTAACAGTCTTGGCCCCACACACACACTGGCCATAACAATGCAAAAACTCATTCATTCCTCATTTATAATCACAAATTCATTCTCTACAGATATCAGGCTTAGGGGGATGAATAGTGTGGGTAAAGAATGAAAGATGATAAGGAGAGGAGCAGTATACGCCACTCATAAACTCCATCAGCTCGGATTGAAATGAAAATAATTACCAATAATCAGACATGTAATCCCTTATTAAGGCTTGTGTACTGTCCAACAAGTTAGACTGTTGTTGTACTAGGCCGCTTCCAGGTATGAAAGTGAGTAGCTGTGTGGTCAATGAACTAACAATGAAACATTCAAAACCGTTCAAAAGGACTACTATGCTTAATTTTAAATTGAGCCCAAGCTGCCAACCGGATAATAAAAAAATAAGCAACCAATTTAAAAGTTAGGTCAAAAAGATGAGTTTTTGTGTTTGGATTTGATGTCCAAAAAAGATGATTACAGAGCAGGGGAACACAATAGAATATTCTTTTTTAACTCTGGGGATAGACAGGAGCCCTGTATTCTGAAAGCAAAGAGTCCTTATTGGAGGATGAGGTTCAAGGTAATCAGGTGGGTAGGAAGGTGTGTGCCTATTTACAATTGTTGTCAAGTCATAAGAATCACCTTAAAGTCTGATCTGACATGGCTCAGGATCAGAGATGGACCCCACCCAGCAATACACCGCCACCCACATAAAACACACCACACTTTATGTAAACAGGATAACTAAACAATATTTATAACAATAACATTAGTAAAATCAATTTTAAATAATACAAAGGGAACATGTTGCTTTTAGGAGGAGGCTGGCTAGAAGGAGCACATATTAGGGTTAGGGTTGTTTCTAGTCCAACTTCAATCTGCAAACTGTCACATTTTCAGATATGATGTAACCTTTTACAACGCGAAATGCCGGGGAATTACAGCTGAAACAGTAGCGGGCTGATGTGACCATATAAACTGTTTCACCAAATTTGTTTTTATTATTAATTATTACTATCATCACTTTACTAATTAACTATTGAAAAGATCCTATACCACCTGCTTCTGGCTGCATTTGTGGTGCTGCATGTTCATATCTGTCGGCTGTGCATGAATAATCCTAACAAATTCCAGTCTGCCCAAAGTGGAGGACTGCCATCCCTAGGGCCAATAGAGCTTTAAAGCTTTTAGCATTTCATAGTAATTAGTAAGTTAATTCCACTTGACGGAACAGTTTGTGCTCTTTTCAGTTTTGCCATCATTGGAATCAGAGTAAAAAAAAAAAAAAATCAAAGTGGCTTTATTGCCTGTTTGTGTGCGTGCGTGTGTGTGTGTGTGTGCATGCGTGCGTGCATCTGGTGGCTTGCAGCCTTAGTAATGAGACAAGTCTACATTGTGTGATCAACAAATTGGTTGTCCAAACATATACACAAACACACAAAATGACACCCCACACACACACGCACACACACACAACTAGGAAAGAGAGAGAGAACAAAGTATGTCTCTATTGGTTGTTGTTTGACAAATTACTTACAGTAAATTGAGAAAGTCCCTTTCTTACTTCATCACTTCTAAGGATGAAATCAAGCATATGGAAGGTTCAAAACCCCCCAAAATATCCATATAGGGCATTTAAGTAGTCTCCATTACCACACACTAAACATAAAATACTTGAGTGCTAGTATCGAATTGAAACGTAATAGGACACTTAACCTTTATGAATGGACAGATTGTTATTAGAAAATATCAGCACTCCCACAGAATATCACTGAAACACTAATGCATTTTGAACAAGCATATGCTTCCCATTTAAGAAAATGGCTGAAATGTAAGCCCTTCAAGAGCACCTAAGGTCTCTGAAACTCAAATTACTGTCAACTTAGCAAATTACTGGAAGAAAAGTACCAGTGTTCTGTCTGTTTTCTAGGAAATCATTTCATGAAATGGTAAAGGTTATTTTTGTGTGGATTCTAAACAGGCGGTTAAATGGATGTGTGCTAAAGCATACCAAGTGCTGGGGAGTAATATTATATACAGTGGGGCTTGAAAGTTTGGCCACCCCAGGCAAAAATTTGTATTAATGTGCATAAAGGAGCCAAGAAAAGGTGTAGAAATCACCAAAAGGCATCAAATGACAGATTAGACATAATATGTCACAAAAAGTTAGATTTTATTTCCATCATTTACACTTTCAAAATAAACAAAATAAAACGGCGTCTTCAAAAGTTTGGGCACCCTGCAGAGTTTAGCATGCACCGCCCCCTTTGGAAAGCTGAGACCTGACAGTGTTATGGATTGTTCTCCATCATCATCTAGAAAGACTAGGTGATGTCAATCTTAAGGTTTTAAATGTCCAGACCCATCTGACCTTGCCCCAACAATCAGCACCATGGGTTCTTCATGTCTAGAAAACTGAAACTGAAAATAGTTGACGTTCACAAATCAGGAGAAGGCTATAAGAAGATAGCAAAGAGTTATCAGATGCAAATATCCTCTGTTCGGAATGTAATTAAAAAATGGCCGTCATCAGTAACAGTGGAAGTTAAAGCAAGATCTGGAAGACCAAGAAAAATATCAGACAGAACAGCTCACAGGAGTGTGAGAAACTGCACGATCCATCCAGAAAGACATGGCAGACACTGGAGTCGTAGTACACCATTCCACTATTAAAAAAATACTTGTAAAAATATGGTCTTCATGAAAGACTCATCAGAAGAAAACCTCTTCTATGTCCTCACCACAAAAATCAGTGTTTGACATTTGCG
Organism: Etheostoma perlongum; assembly: GCA_026937815.1. Taxonomy (NCBI): domain Eukaryota; kingdom Metazoa; phylum Chordata; class Actinopteri; order Perciformes; family Percidae; genus Etheostoma; species Etheostoma perlongum. The sequence continues at coordinate 6,501,521 of CM049390.1, read as the reverse complement.
AAGAAGCATATAGACAAGCCTGATGCATCGTGGAAGTTCTGTGGACCGATGAGGTTAAAATAGACCATTTTAGCCGTAATGACCAAAGGTACGTTTGGAGATGAAAGGGCACAGAATTTAATGAAAAGAACCTCTGTCCAACTGTTAAGCATGGGGGGGGGGGGTACAGAAAACTCAGATTGGACAGATAGTCTAGCTAGCTGTCTGGATTTACCCTGCAGAGATCTGAGATAGGGGTAACCATAGTCCTTAGAAATTGACCAACACAAAGGAAGCCCATGGCAATGGATTACGGCCTAAATTAATTAAATTGGGCGGAATTTCCATCGGCAATGAAGCAATCACGGAAGTAAGATAGCGAGAGCAAGCTTTTTCTTTCCGTGTATTTGCGTGGGTGTAATTTTGACTGACGGCACATTGATTTACTAAAGTGCAATATGCCATGCAGCTAAAATCAATCATTGCCACGATGGGTGATCGTGTACACAGCATATTCAACATCATACACATGTTGGCCCAGTGTGTGGCACTGAGTCAGGCAGGACCCTGTGGAGTTAAGTGGTTTTGACAAAGTGTTTACTTGTTGACACAACGGGGTGTGCTCAAGTTTGTGGGGCTAACACTCACAATAGTACCATTGCTAAATGGGGTCTGTTAGCGAAAGTAGTGAGCTGGTACATAAGCTATACTGCACACACACACACACACACACACCTTTCAAACACATGTAGAGACAGACTATGAGACGGGGGTCAGGGCACAGATTTGTAAAAGGCTTCCCAACCATCTGTGGGAACAAGACACCCAAAATGGAAGAGACATCATGTAAAAGGATGTGAGTTGCAGGGTTATTTTGAGTCTCTTTGATGTTACTTTGCCTCTTTGCTATCATTTAGTCACTATTTGTGGTCATTTTGTATCTCTTTGAAGTCATTTTGTGTCTCTCCAAGGTTGTTTTTGAACTCTTCCCATGGTCTTTTTGGGTCTCTATGAGGCCATTTTGTCTGTCTTCGTGGTCACTTTGTCTCTTGTCAAAGTTGTTTTGCGTTCCTTTGGGTTCATTTTTTTTGTCTTTATGGTCGTTTGCCTCTCTTTGGAGTAATTTAGTGTCTCTCAGATGTTTTGCAAGTCTTTGCGGCTACTTCGTGTTACTTTGCTTTCCAACAATGTGTAGACATGCAGATACTGTAACTACATAATCAAATCTGTTGTTTAAATAATGGTTCTCGGATGAGAGTCAACACTGGATTAATTTGTTTTTATTTAAAGTTATACTTAAATCACTAGATCATCTCAAATGCAGGAAGCACAAAAGGTGAATGATTAGTAGAGCAGAGTGCTAGCTACAGAAATAAATTGAAAAACTGAGAGGAGAGAAGGAGATTTGTTGAGTAAGAGCAAAAAAAAAGTGTGAGACAGGAAATGATTCAGTTGTGGTGATAGCAGCAGTCTTCTTGGGTCAAATACTGACTTTTTGGACCGACTGACGTGACTTTTAAACAGTGAATAGTGTGTATATCCTGGATGAGTTGAAAAAGAGGGCTCAGTGCTAGCCAGGTAAAAAATAACCTTTGACCCCATCAGAACAAACTTATCATAAATACCAGAGTCAGAACTTATCAGCGTTCAGTTGTCATGCAGCACATATCTGGAACTAACTCCCAGATAACTCTCCTCTTCTTTTCAATCAAGGCTGAAGACTTTTCTGTTTGACGCTGCCTTCTATTAAATCAAGTCATATTTTATTTCTTCACTTTTTTCTTGTATTTTATACCTCACTCTATTTTACCTTTTGTTATTTTCTATTCTCTTTGACAAAATGTTTTGTTTTTGTTTATGCGTCATTATTGCAACATTGTATTGCACTGGTTGTCAAGACAATAAGTCAACAGGAGCATATAGCCACCTCAGGGGCATGTTTTCAAGAAGCACTTAGGAACGAGAGAGGTCCATTTGGTGCACAGTTTGTATTACTTTCCACTTTATTACACTGAGTCAGCTAAAATAACAGGGGGACGCCAGGGGAAACCTTCATTAGCTCCTGTCACTTTTAAAGTAATAGTTTGTTATGATATATTTCTAGTGTTGCTATGTAATTTTGATTTGTACTATTTTTTGGTATCTATTATCCGACACTGATACCGGTGGTTATCCGACACTGAGTCAGCCAAAACAATGTCAATGCCAGTGGGTCCCCTTTGAAGACAAGTATTAAAAAGCTGAAAAGTTAAAGTGGGCGCAGTTATTGTGGCATGCAGATTGTACTCTATTTTATTGAGTGTGTATATAAATAAAGTATCTGTTCTTAGTGAGAATAGTTTTGTGATGCACTAAGTCAGCTTGAGCATCAGTAACACCTGGGGAAGCTTTGTAGAAAAAAAGTGGTCTGTTTAAATTATTTTTAAAAAATTGAATGAACCTAGGGACATTATTAGCTGTGCACTGTACCAAACTGCATTCATGCTTGGAAGGAATATTCAAAACTTACAAATGTACACCTAGGCACAGCTAGTGATTTAAGCAAAGCACACCCTCTTGTGTAATATTGTTAAATAAAAAAGCAGATATCTGAGATATGAGAGAAGAGCACAGATATTTTTAAAGGTGGCTCGGGCGGGTATTGGATCTACTTTAAGAATGTCTTTCTTGGGTGAGTGTAGTGGAGCACGCTAAAGCTAGTAATGGAAGTAAATCAGCATTGGCATGGTTTGGTTCAGTGTGGCCAAAAGCGGCAATGAAAAAAAAATTCCATAAAATGTTCTTGTTACTGTGCAGATATGTTCTCAGCAGTCTATATCCTTCGTGTTCCACTTCCGGGATTGCTCCGGTGCTGTAGGAAATTCCGCTGGATGCATATATTTTCTGTTTCCTTCTGCTTTCTTTGTGTTGGAATTTTAACTTTGGTGAATTTATGAGTTCACCAATGAGTTTTGCACTACCTATGACAAATCTCATTGGTTTAAAGAATTAAACCAGTTCACGTTTTACTCCAATCCTCAAAATCTGCTTTTTAAAACTGGTGCATGCCGACTGCTTTCTACTGTATGGGGAGTATCTCATACAACCCTGCTTAAAAAGAATTCTGAACTATCCCTTTGAAAGGGAAGTGTCAGCTCCTGTAGTTTAAACAACAATGAATAATTCCTATTTGTAAAATGTTTTGAATTGGCTACAACAAAAGCTCCTTTAGGAGCAGACTCAGCCAAGACAAACTCAGGACAAGATTCCTGTAGAGAGTGAGAGAACTAAGAGCAAAGAAAGAGAGAACTGTAAGAAAGCAGACTGAAAGCAGCCGTGGGTTGAGTTATCAACTGTAACCTTTAGTTGAATCTCTCTGTTTCTCTAACAGTGCTGATTACCCAGCCTCACTGAGACATTAGCCTGCAATCAAAGCATCGTCACCTGACGATCTCTCCAATCATCTTTCTTCCATTTCGGAATTATGCAAATTCACTCTTTCATTAAGTGGTCAACATAAACAAATTACTGCCTGTTAACTATTCAGCTGCTGTAAGTATAAGGATGTGACTCGACATTACTGGTCTGATGTAGACTTCAAAGGTTTGTAATTTGCTCATGGACATAGATTCACTGCAGTTACAGTGGATTCCAATGGTGACCCAGTTTCACAGTATACGTATCAAAACATCCATAGAAACTTCTCAAACAGCTACTTCTCCACTGGCCATTCGTATGCTCATTTTCACCACATGGCTAAACATGTTTCTGTTTCTAATCCTCACTTCAAAATCACTCTATCCTAGCAAAGTCATGCCTTTTTTCTTTATTGGAAATGCAGTGTCAGACTAGCCAATTGAGCTGTGCCACTAGTTCCATGCCTTAGCTCTGTCATTTATTTCATTATCATGGGTGTAAATCTGACAAAGCTGACTTTGAGTAGCTAAAGTTAGATGCTGCAGAGCTGTCCTGTCGCTGCTGTTGTCTTGAGTCAGACACATCCATGTCACATTTAAATCTCAGATGTATTTGTCATTCAGTACTGTGCTCTAGTGTGATGTATGTGTTGATGGCTGCAGTGTTCAAACTATACCGTGGTCTTTGGGGGAGCCCACTTCTTTTCTTTTTTTTTTCACAGGGGGGTGTGGGGGGAGGGGGTTGCTTGTGATTTACAAAGATACATACCAGCTACAAACATATGTAATATACAGGATTAACCCTATTTTACAGCAAACAACCACCCACAAATAGTCTATAAACAAAGCATCAGGCTGTCTTTGAGATTTCACACAAACAACGGTTAAAGTTACTTAGACTACCAAAGAATACCATAATTTCTCCGTTCAATTAGGTCTAAGCGATGCAACCAGCCAGAGAGACCAGAGAGGACATTAATTTTTCAGCTTCTTCTTGTGTTGTCACCCCGGCGGGAGGTGTGCTAACAAGGCTTGCAGCAGGTGAATCAGTCGTGTTATTAACGTCGTGGCTACACAATTTCTTAGTAAAACCAAATTTAATTAAACTGCCTTGTTTTATTTTTGCCATGGCTATGTGATTGCAGCTGAGTAAGAGACGCCCCAGTGAGGCAAACTTCAGGTCCTTACTGCCACCCTGGAGGAGCATTAGTAGCCTATTCTTTGTACAGTACAGTCATACTGAAGGTTTTTAATGATGAAGTCTCAGGTCCCAGCCCACACTCTCACCATAAACAGTATAATCCCAGAGGAACCAAAACCAACAAAAGAGGATTAAGATTTTTTTGTCAAGATATTTTAATCAGGGAACAAGTTGCATCAACAATTTAACAGGCAGACTGACTACACATCATTGAACCCTGCTTAAAAACTAGAGTGTGGACATCTAGCTACTAGTCTAATCTTTGGGCTTTTATGGCCTTTAATTGACAGGATAGCTTGAAGACAGGAAGACAGAAGACAGGGGCAACATGCAGCAAAGGGCCGTGGGTCGGATTTTAAGCCCAGCCGCTGCAACAATGACTTTCACAGCAAAAACGTCCAAATTGTTAAGGCAGCCCTTTAGCCGTTTATACTCTCTGCTTGTTTTCTTTGTCAGTTTTCACAGGGAAGCAACTGAAAGGACAGAAGAGACAGAAGAAGGGGAATTTAGTACAGGATGCTTGCCTTTGTCCAGCGGCCAAAACAACACCCTGATTAACAGTTAACCTTTAACATTAAAGCAAAGTCAAACAGCAAAATATCGGGTGAATGTGTGAGTCCGGCTAGTTGCCAGACAGCTCTGAAAACACTCAGGTTCCATTTAAACTCTGAGCCAGGCTGTGGAAGAAAGGTCACAGCGCACACACACACACCCTCCCACATTGTCACACATACAGTACAAATGTGTAACATTGTGGGCAAAAGAGTTTGAAGAGTGAGAGGGCAGGAAGTGTTTTGCTTTTTTTCCAGAGATTGTACCTGATACATGTATCACAATTTTTGTACTTTTACTGTTTAACAGAATTTTGAATTATACTGCCTGTGATTTTAACGTCTGTGAGAGCTTATTTACCAGCCAGAGTTCTCGTCCAGGCCTCCAAAGCTGCAGTTAAGTGCTGGCAAACACACTGATGATGATGTGATTTTATTATTTTTCATAACCAGATGGAGACACAGCTGGCTCCTGGACACAACAGCCTTATTAAACGCATTTTATTACTCTTGCTTTGCAAGTTATGAAACATCTCATTAGCTTAAATATCAATGCTTGGGTCGTTATGATGACGCATACATGGGACATAGTCTGGCACACATTCGTCTGCGGACCTGCCCTTGTTTTTATGGCACGGCACACACCCAAGACTGGAGGTATAGTGAATTGTCTTTTGGCTTAAAATGACATAAAAATTCAAGAAGAAAATATCATACAGTAGGAGGGAATCATTTTGCTAACATCAATGACCAGATTATCCCATGGAAAAAAAAACTCATTCCACAGACATGAACGCTCACTTATTAAGTAGATACTGACTGTCGTGATTGCTTTTGTATCAAAACTACAATTTGAAGAAGTATAATTTGAAATCACAAGAGCTGCAATGTTAATCATATGTGTGTGTGTGTGTGTGTGTATTTCAGGCCTGTGTGTAGTGATTACTAATAAAACAGTGTAAAATTAAAATTTCCCAACTGGAGATCAATAAACAGTATAAATTATACTTATAAATCATCATTATCTTAAGCTAATCACCTTAAAAGCTTTCGGTGAAGATTCATAAATTCAGGGCCACTTTTGAATGTAATAATTATACTTGAGTATTATTGAGTAATGTCAATCATCTTTTAACTCATTATCCTGAAACATGTAGGCTTAATTGGTCAACTTTTTCTGTAGAATAGCCACTATATTTTTTGTAAGTTATGAAAGAACTGTGGGAGCACCTTCACAACAAGCAACTGCATTACTTACGTCTATATCTGATTCTATTCCTGCAGAAACATGGGAAATGTGTAACTGTGCTTTTGTATGGATTGCTGTAACTGTTTCAGTGGATATTTCAAAAGGATGAACATCCTGATTATGAAGTAGAAAGGTGACTGTTGGCTAGCAGCTCCTATGAGACATCAGGGCTGTCTCCACAGTACCACAGCTCGACTCTCCTACCAGGTGCTTGATTGGAGTTAATTACGTTCACCTGGCATCGGAGAAGCAGTCCCTGATTAAATTGCCTCACTAAAAACTTAATATTCCTTAAAGGCCTAGTGTTTTTTGTGTACAGTCGTTGTTCACACATCAGTTCAGTGTGAAAACTGCTGATTTGAGCATTTCTTTATTATTATTATTATTATTAGATAGGACAGCTGAAGACAGGAAAGAGGGGAGAGAGAGAGGGGACGATATGCAGCAAAGGGCCACGGGTCGGAATCGAACCCCGGGACTGAGCATTAGGAATGATATATGCTTTTGCATTAAGTCTTCGCCGTGGCTACGTACATACGTAGGTACGTGGAGGCATGGGCCCTACGCCGTGGCCTGACTTGCACCTCATGAGAAATGTAACTGCACGTTGCTCGGCTTTGGCTTGGTAGCGTTGTATTTCCCAAGACTCATTTCCTAGTTCTCCATCTCCATAAAAAACATACTTGTATTTTCTTTTCCATTCCTCTCATGCTCCTTTTCTTCTCTGTCTCTCCTGACTTTATTTCTTTTGCTTGCTTTCTCTTTGTTTGACAACTGAACACTTTAAAGTGACACTGACGTTTCAGTTCAGTGAGATCGGCAGTTCATTATGCGCACACACACACACACACACACAAACAAGTGCTGCTGGCCACTGACCATTTCAGACCAGAGGCTTAGGTTTGGTTTGACTGAGAAGTGTGACTTAAAAAATCCCTTGTGGGGCCACTATAAGTGACTGAGGCAGAGATGAGGAAACGGGGAGCAAGAGGAAGACAGGAAAGAACATTGTGGTGCAGACCATTCCTTTTCTGCTGACAACAGTTGTGCTAAAATGAATCCACAAAACCATAATCCTTCCATCATTAGGTCTAATTACTGTTTTTACACGTAAACATACTTAAAGGCTGGTATGGTGGAAGAAAGAGAGATAAGGGTGTTTTATGGATTCATGTACAAATAATATTTTTAGTTGCTGGATGATGTTATTGGCTAAAAAGGAGTGTGATATCTGGGAATGATATTGGGAAAAAATGATGGTGGAGACTTCAACAGAGGACGACCCCAGGCAACTTCTTTAGATTAAAAGGCAAAATGTGAAAGCAATGTGATGAACGTTTCTATTCACCTGTTTTCGTGCAGATTTTAAAAACCTGAGTGGAAAAGCCGTGTTCAAAAAGATTCATGCCTTTAAAAATTCAATTTGATATTGTAAAAACGTTTTAATGGTTGAATTAGTTAGAAAAGTTGCTGTATTGATAAAAGCAATGGTTTAATGGCACCGACTGGAGAATTAGCAATTAACTGTCTAGATGAACCAACTCCTTTTAGTGGCATAATGGTAGCATTTTTGGTTAGTAGATTACTCGTTACTGAAAAAAAGTAACGGCGTTATTCCCATCACTGGTTACCTCAAACTAACCCTTCTGTGGAAGACCCTTAATAGATCAAATACATTTGAAAACCTGTATTCTTAAATATTCCACCTATCTTGTTTTATTTCAAGTCAACAGTATTCCAATGATTCAAATGTGCTTCATAGGAAAACATCTGGATTTGTAACTCATTCAGTTAGCAAACGGTGGAATAGACAGTTATAGTGAATGATGATGGGCCAGTTTTAGATTTTAGGCAGTGAATGGTTAATAGGTTCTGGCAATACGTGTATGGATGCATAAGTGTGCAGGCGTGTGTGTGTGGCAGCACTGTGACAATGCAGTTTATCAACCACGCTAAATTAGACAGGACATTCAATCACTCACACACACCATAACATGGTCGTGAAAGACCAGCTGTTTCCTTTTCACGGTGACAGTCTTGTCAGTGTGAGGTGGCATGCAGGTGCACACACAATAAAAGTCTGGCTTATGACATTTATGTAGGTCAGTAACTAACTAACTAACTAACCAGCTGACTCACTGCTGCCAGTTTGTGTGTGAGAGTAATTGAGTGTGATAGAGAGAGTTTGAACCTGTGTGACACACACACACACACACACACACACACACACACTTTGTAGAGACCATCTGCTTTTCTCAAACTGACAGATTTAAAAAGGTTGTATGTTGTGAGCACACACATGCACACAAAACACAGTGAACTGACAACATTGAAAAATAATGAGTTCATTATTTTCTTGTTGACTTGGTTGTATAATTTAAAATCTATGTGACTGAATCCATCCACTAACTGACTGCTTGTCGTGCATACTGAATATGTTGATGTATGCTGTAGTGTTTGTCAGCGGCGGAAAAAAGGGTCTGTGCGCCAGGCGCATGGTTCAAAAGGGTTGTACTTAGTGTCTTAATTAATTCATAGGTGTGTTTTGGGCGTAACATGCAAAACCAATCAGTGTCTCATCTTCCGTTCCCTTTAACACCCAGGCGCGTTGGTACCTTGGCGCATTGCTATTATAATGGCAGATTATCGTATCTTATTTGTAATCTTTTGCATGTGTGTGTGCAGCTGTGCTTTCCTGTGTGACAAACAAACTACCTTTTGACAAAATTTTGAAACACCATTTATTGTGAAAATGACATGCATACACTGCAGTTTACTGAACACTTTGTCTTATTACAGCCAAACCCCCAAATTTGGTTGATGTAATTTTTTCCTTTGTGTTGCCAGACAGCTGATCAAACAAAAAAATGGCAATTTTATCGCAGCTCATAGTCAGTATTCCTGACCATGAAGTCATCTGACAAAAATCCACAAAATACGACTCATCTACATTCATGTGTGATCTGTTTACTTTGCTGCTGACTGTCCAAACCAGCAGGAGGCCTAAACACTGCCTGTTAGACACACATGATGGAGGACCAATGGGTGTATGATTGGCCTGATACTCAAGGATAAAACTCCAAGGGGCAAGATAAATGTTACTGAGTGTGCATGTGGGTGGTGGTTGTTTTTATTGCATTGAGTTTCATCACATGACTCATTGACTGTGAGAAACTTGGGTGTCATTACATGGAGTAATTTCCAGTAGGTTGCTGTCAGAAGTCACACATTAAATCATCATGTCAACAATATCTCCATGCCAAAACCAAAGCAATTCACCTGAGAGAGGTGGTCCTTCATTCGGATGGGTGGGATTAGAGAGAAAAGGAAAGAAACACAATGGCTGACGTGAAGTGAAAGAAAAAAAATATGAATAAAAGTGACGAAAGATGGCATACAAACACACTCAGTAGTTCTTGTCATCATACTTGAGACTTCATCTGCTGCAACATTACACTTTGATATTTTCCATTTTAACACTCAGTCAAACACTTTCCACAATCTATATTTCTAAGCGAACTCAGCCACCGACATGCTGAAAAACACATCTACCGGTCATTAATCAAGAGCTGAGATGTACAATTTTATTCAATTTGAAACTAATGAAAACATGTACCAGTTCGGTGGGATCATTTGTTTCCAAAGCAAAAAGTCAGTTGTTGAGAATTTTCTAAAACTAGAATCATTTAAAAACTAGTACAGTATTTTTTTTTTATCTGTCATTTGTTTAAATGTGGCCGCCTCCTCTTTTCACATGCATGTTTTTATTATTTTATTTATTTTCTTTGTCAGCAGGATGTTAATTTCTCTCTTCACCTCCATTTCTTCTTCTCCTTTTGCTTTTATATTCTCCAAAAAGGAATTTAATCAGATATGCAAAAAGGGGAGCAACAAAAGGTAAATTGAAATGTCATTTGTTATTATTCAGCAAAGCGAGGTGATGTGTGTGTCTGCGCACAAGTGTGTGGGCACGTGAGTGTCTCTTGAGAAATGAGTGGTGACAGTATAAGCTAAACGAGGCCTTTAGAATTTTATTTTCTGATACAGATTTGCATATTACAAAAACAAACCAAAACCATGTCCACAATAAATTCCATTTTCCAGAAATGAAAACATACATGTTTCAGTCCAATGAAATTACAGAATGCAGAGATAAACATCTCTAATGTATGATATTCATATTATCAGGACACCTCATGGTTTATCACTAACCTAACCAAATTGCTTTGTTGTATTCATGGCCAATGTTGTAGTCAAGATCAGTCTTGGTCTTACCACCGGTCACAATACCACTTTCTGAAGGTCCACTCCTGCCCATCCGATTAGCATTACCATGCTCGATAGGTTGGATTTAGAAAAACAGGCGTGTACAAATGGTTTCTGGTTAGACAGTTCCCTCTCCTTCTTCCAGCACATAGACCACTTTCAATCTAATGTCTAGGCTTGGCTTCCTATTCCGCAACAGGGCCTCCTTCACTCATGCTGCTAAACTCGCCTTGGTGAAAATGACTATATTACCAATTCTTGACTTCAGCGATGTCATTTACAGAACTGCCTCAAATTCTTTTCTGAAAGAAATGAATGGTGTCTACCACAGTGCCATATGTTTTGTGACCAGAGCCCCTTCTAACACCCACCACTGCAGCCTCTATACATTATTCGGCTGGCCCTCGTTACACACAACGCCTAACTCACTGGTACCAACTCATCTACAAGTCCTTGCTAGGCAAATCCCCACTGTACCTAAGCTCACTGTTCACAATAGCTTTACCCACCTTCGCTCAAGCAATTCCTTGGTCATCCTTAAAGCTTACACCTCTTTTGGCCACCATTCCTTCCGTCTCGGATGAAGTTGACTCTGGATTTTATTTCAAGCCCAAACCTGCTGGGATATTGCTACATTGCCTGTGCATTGTCTGATTTATGTGTCAAAATGTGATTTGATGTAAAAGTCATTTCTAGTTTGTTACTGTTCCCCTCTCCCCTTCACATGCACTCCCAAGAAAGTGAATGCTGGAGACAGGAGAAGCTCTGGCTTGTTGGCACTGGTCACGGTTTAAGGTGGTAATGGCATGTGTAGTATAGTTTAAAAAAATCACTGTTTGAGGGCTCATTCCTTAAATATGCTATGATGAAGTAACTATTGAATAAGAAATAAATTCAGTATGTATTTGAAAAGCCTTCAAGTGAACACACACACGAGGATATGTCTCAATTTAAGTCAAGTTTTTGAGGTCAAGGTGTGGAATCACAGACTGGAGAGTTATTGAATAAAACTACAAAGGAAAAGAGAGGGTCGGAGACTGAAGGAAAAAGGGAGAAATGCACTATGGCAAATCTACATGTTAGACAAGATCCCTGTCTGGGCTTGGCTTCATATTTGAGGTTTTATTTGACTGATATGTTAATTACCTTTTCCTGACATTACAGTCAGTGTGTACTGACTTTTATTTTAATAATTTTGTTTTTGTACTCCAGGTTCTCTGCTTCACCCTGGAAAAAATGAACACACATAATACAGTTGCTTTAACATTTAAGCACTGTCCCTTTGCAATTCTCAAGGTGCAAATGTCACATTGACAGCCTGGTTTAAATTAAGGTTAATGCATTACCACTCGTGATCCTCTCAGCCTGGAAGTGGAGGCTCCAGGCTCAGGGGGAGCAAGATTTCCCTCTTTCTGCTAAATTAACATCACAGCAATGGAAGCAATTGATTCATTTTAGAATAGAGAGCACTTGCAATTTATTAATCCCAGGTGCAGACCACCACCATTTGCAAGTAATTCAAGATAAATCAATTACAGCCAGGCCCACACTCTCACTATGTGTATTAAGATGGAGAAATTATAAACTGCATATAATTGCTAACAATACTCCCCTCTCTTTTGCTCCCCCTTTCCTGTCTTCCACTGTCAAATAAAAAAATAAAAAAATAAATAAAAAATAAGGGAAAAGCCCCAAAAGATAATCTTAAAAAAAACAATTGGTAACAATAGGACTAAAGTGTACCCCAAAACACTGAGCATACAGACACTGTCTTGTCATCTAGGGCTGTTTAAATGATTGATTTAATCCATGCAATTACAGTATGTGACAGGTTGCACTCACTGTTACCTCTGTATGGGAGTGTGTATAAGTGACAGCAACATTAAAGTATCATCAACTGGAGAGTAGTTAAAAACATGTTACTTACTCCCCCACAATAATTAGTATATTATATAATTGTGTTTCGTTAGCAACCCAGTAGTTTAACTGTGTGCATGCTCATAATATTCTGTTTCTTGCCCTTATTTAAACAAAGACAATATTCTGACTAAGCCGTTCACATGGCTAATGAAAGTAAACCTTCCACTATTATTCCGTTTACATGCATAGCAATGCAAAAATTTTCTACTTACCTCTTTGAATTATATTTTTATATATGCTTGAAGTCACTTCAACACCGCCAGGGTCGCAGCTGAAAGAATAACTGTAAAATTGTCAAACACGCCATAGGAACACATCTATTACTATCTATATCATTGAATACAGTATGCAAGTATAGTCAGATCTACTCATGCCGAGATGGGGCAATAGTATTATAAGCCTATTAAACTTACACTCACACAGTTGGTAATTTTCTGTCAGCTGTCTTTGTGCATTGGGCAGCTGCAACTGTGTGTTGTTTTTAGCCTGGATTATGTTTGAGTTCTTTGTAATTTTCTAATAAAATATGCTCCTCATTTGTAAAAATAAACCGCTCTGCTACCAGTAGAGTTAGGATTAGTAAAGTCATGAGACCAAAACATATCCTGGATATGTTGAACTTGCTCCAAGGTACAGGACTCAGGAAGAAGATAAAGTTTGTTGCAGGAGTTACTGCAGCAGGAGGTGACCAAGTCCAATTCTGTGGGTTGATGAGCTGATTGTAGCCCGGTGTGTGGTGTGCTGTATCTGCATTGGCGACTGTTGATTAAGACATTTTTTGTTTTGCTACGACTGTAAAGCTAACCTGTCCCACCGCTGAGATTGAGTATGGTCACGTAATGAGACTGCACAGCTATGTTTGATTGGTGGAACTGATCTACTGAATGAACAGTCCTAACCTTCTCATTGCTACACACAGGGAGAAAAAGCTACAATTACGATTGATCTGGAGGAAGAGAGAGAAAATGGCGAGAAGAAACGGGCCAGTGCAATCACTCAGATGATCAAATCATACGTTAACACTGGAGCCTGCACAATCTGTAAAACACCTGTTGTTTTGTTGTTTCTTCTTGCTGTCACTCTCTCATACACACTCTCTCTCTCTCACTCTCTCGCTCTCTCTCTCTCTCCACACTTGGTTATCCAGTCACTGAATCTTGTTACAGAATCGTTAATAGAAATAATAATTGCTCCCTGGTTTAATCCCAGCATTCCACTGGGATTACTGGTTTTAATTTAGCCCATCTCTTCAACTGTTGGCTTACTAATTGGGGGATTGTGTGAAATAATAGGATATGGCATAAGCTATTAAATCATAATTATTTAAATCACATACGGGTTAACAGTCTGAGACTATGATACCATACACAATGGTTGTTTGTGTGTTTAATGGGATTAAGAAATCCATAGCGAAACCAACAAAACGTCTTAATTAGTATGGTAACCTAAACTGTACTCACATCATCATAATGTCAATTATCCACAGCAATGGAAATCAAACTGTGGGCTTGATTGACTGCTTTGGTTTTCTGCAGCAAATGGAGCAGCCCTGTCTCCTAAAAATTACATTTTGAGGGTGGTGAGTATAATAGTTCGGTGGATAGAGTTTGAATAAAATGCTAGAGTGAAGGTATACAGCAATCGTGAGATTTAACAGTAGGAAACAATGTTCACGACTCTTCCACATCTGTCCCTTTTTTATAATAATTCTCCCTTCTTCATACAAAAACGTTTTTCAACCAAGCAAAATCCCCCAAAAAATGTACTTAAACCTTGACTAGAACAGTGAATAACGGTTTTGGAAAGCACAGACAAACGACGTCACCCTGTTAAGAGTGCCAAGTCAGAAAACAAAGGAAGTCAAACAAGACATGACAGAGAAGAAACAGAGACTATAAAATAAAACAGAAAACTTAAGCATGAAAACATAAACAAGGATGGAACTCGGAAAACAAAACAGAGCAAAGAAAGAACATGGGTAAAACACAACGATGGACAAATAGCAGCAACACACAGGGAAGGAATTGACAAAGTAAAACAGGAAAAACCACAACCATGACACACAGGAAATCACTGAATCATTTCCCAACAAGCTCAGTGGTGTTAATTCTTGCAGAGCTATTTTAATAACCCTAATAATTCCGTTTTGCCTGGTGCTTCTTTTAAATAAAAGCAATAAGATGTAATGGCCACCATAATAAAGCAGTATAAGCTAAAGGTGGTGCACTTCCAATCATGGCTGAGATCACCCTGCAGGGTTATTGAAGTTGCAAACTCCATTGCCCCTGAATCATTTTCAAAATCATTCCTCGTCCCTCTGTATCAAAGCCAACAATGGCAGTTTAATTAGTCCCAGAGCTGGCCAATTCTCCCTATCACGATCGGTCTGTATCCTTTTCACTTTCCATCCCTCTCTGTGACAGCGTCTCTGTCTCTTTCTTCCCGTATCCTTGTCTGTCTCATCTATCCTGATACAATACAGTAAGTCTGTGAACTTGGCATTTAGGTCCACTTTTATGGTGATTTCATAATGCATTCTCTCATTCTGCTGCCATACATCTGCTCAAAGAGCGTAGTATGCGCAACAGAGACACCAGTGGTGGCGCAACCTATTCAAGCACTGAGACAAATGAACTGCCATTGTTGGCTTTGAAACGGAGGTGAAGGGAAATTATGTCGAAAAGGATTCTTGAGGAATGGAGGCTGAAATGTGAAAAGCTGTGAGCACAGTCGGAGACAGCAGGTGAGATTGACCGCTTCAAAGAAAATAAAACCATGAATCTGCCTCACTAGGGTTTAATCTACTTTACTGTGCTATTTATTATGATCCAAGTGTCATTTAAACCTTTTTGCAAGAGACATAACAGCAGCAGAACCTTATTAGACTGTCCTCTTGCTCACAGTGGCATTTGTGAGTTTCAGAAAGTACACTTTGTCCTTCAACAGTGACATATTTACCATCTGCGACTGAGATTGAGGGTTTCCAGTTCAAGTCACCGTATGGACCAAGTACAGAGTGTTTGTATATTGCCTGTTTTGAAACATGGATATTAAGTTGAAGGATGGCTGTATAGCTTGAGGACAGTAAAATTTTAAGGGAACTACAATATGTTATTTCACTTATTGACCAATATCTCATCCTGCCACTGTGTGAATACGTCCCAATGATAACACACTTTCAACTAGCTCAATAATGGCCCAACTCAGACAAGGGGCATCACCCATAGGAGCACAGGGCGCTCTTCTGTGCACAGTTGCAAATGTGGTGAAGAGAAAAGAAAGAAGAATGGTGTTGTTGCTATTAGGTAGAAAAGGATCCAATATGTAGTCTGGAACTAGTCTGCAAGGAAATAACCTTCTTTATGTCAGCTTTGAGTGAAGCTGCAGTGCCATTGTTTTCTCAACAGAATAGTAGGCTATTTGGTGGAGGGGTGGGGGGGGGAGGGTGTTCAACAGCAGCATCGAGCATTACCTCAATTTCTGCATCACAGCACCCCTTCTATTTCACGTCCGTCAGTGACACTTTTGGTCCAGGAGGTGATGCAGGTGAGCGATGATCTCTGTTGTGCAACATGGCATTTCTGAGGTCGTGCTATCATGTTAATTCAAGATAATACTGATCCATGAATACACTAATCATTTAGAAATAATAGGGTTTAGCAACATTCACAAAGATGGCTCTGAATGTTTGGATTCTTTTCATTTTACTTATATGAACGTATTCAAAAGAATGTATTATTATCAACATTTAAAAAAATTATACCCAATATCTGTTATGATATATAATCTTCTTTTAATAGAGCCACATTGGATACTTCTGCTACAGAGCACAGATGCAGGTTTGGTATTGTATTGACACCATTTTCAATGACTCTGACTTGGTAGATGCAGGTTATGATAATCATATGGAGATGGTATGGAAATGAGAAATTACCCCTATTGTTACCAGAGTACCTCAAAATGCAACCCCAGCACTTTTACTATATGGAAATGAGCAAAGTGTTTCCAAACTGTGACTATCAGAGAGTAGATTGAATATTAAAATGCCCTCTCACTGACCTTAATTTTACACAGTATTTTCTATTGGCCCTGATTTAGATGCTGCACCGTTGCTTTTGCCGGGAGCCACTAAGGGCGAGATGTGATAACAGTAAACTTGATCCCATAAATGATGCTGTCATTTTTATGAAACCCAACATTAGGATGACTGATTAGATCAAATTTAGGTTAAATAAATCGACAGGAGTACAATTTTCATAACTACCGTGTTAACTGGGATGTATATAGAGTACTGTGGCTGGATAACTGGAATCATGAGTAAAGTCTTTTTTTTTTTACAATACAGTACGATTAAGGGTTAAAACAGCAGACTGTTGTGGATTTGGGGTTGTTATTGACCTACGTGTTAATGTATTCAATCCCTTTTTTTTTAATAAAATACCCTGATTGTCCAGACATTAAACAATGTAGACCTTTTGTGATCTGTTTTATTAGGTATACATAACAAACTATACGTTACATGACAGGGTAAATAATGCTTGGTTTTAAATCTTTGCATCTGTTTTGATAATTGTCCTCAGCCGACCCAGTGAAAGTCCTGCATATTAATATTGTATATGGTTTTACCCAACAGCTAATACCAGCTCTCATGCACTGGCCAAATTACAAGCATGAAGCAGTAAGCATACAAAAACACTGTCACAGTCGGTGATGAAATCCTAGGGCGTTTTTTACACCTATAGTTTGTTTGCTGTGGTCCGAACCAGTTAATAAGTTTGTAAACTTGTAGCGATTTCCCCACGGTTCGGTTTCGTTTTACACAAAGATAAATCCAAGAGTACCTAAACGCGTCATTATAAACCTTGCAAGAATGTTCTCTCTGCTTATTGGTCAGATGTGTCTGGAGAGGGAGCAAGAAAGTAAATACAGGAAGAGTGTCCTGTGTCCTGGACTAGAGTGGTTGGAGGTCAGATCACATTCTCACCACAACCTAACCGCTCCAGAGTTTGATGGAAAGCGTACCAAGACCACCTTGTGTGTTCCTTTTTTTGATGCGCATCTGAGTGCAATTGCTGCATTCCCACCTGCCCGAATAAATCGCACCAAGATGGAAAACGAACTCTGGTGCAATTCAACCAAACTAAAGGAGGCAGATTTGAAAGCCCTCTTAAGGCTGCTTTGTTTGCAAAAGTGCAAGTACTAGTTGCAAAAGTGCATTGTAAAAGAACAGGGTTTTAACTAGCATGTATTTAAACACATTTCAAGCTGCTGCTCAAGCATGTCAGTCTAAGGTAAAAGAGCCAGAGATTCTGTGCTGTATTGATTTTACAAAAACAGTAAATCACTATGAGTGAATAAAAAAAGAGACTACTTATACCCCATTCAGAATGCTGGAAAACTGGTAATGGAGATTGGCGGCTGCTCTGAAACTTGTTGATTCTCCCTCTAATTACTAAATAATTATCTCATCATCACCTCTGTCATCTTTTGCGGGTGTCAAAATAGAAACTGACAGGGACAGGGATGGAGAAAAATTAGAATGTGATAAAAACACAGATGGAGTGACAGGCATCACATAAAAGCTGTTTCCCCCCATATGAAGGATGTATTTCAAGGAGAAAAAATGTGGGGAGATAAAGATGCTTGCTTATCCAATTATTTGTGAAAAATAGAATGAGAAAAGAAAGAGTGGAACTTTTAAGCATTTGTTTGTACGACCTGCTGCATTCCTTCTCCTGCTGAGTTTAAATGAAATAATTTGGTACGAGTCTCTCTTTAATTCACTTTTTCAAAACCTCATCATGTACCTGTGCTTCACAGCGGCCTCCTTGTTATGAGAACAAAACCACTCAGGCAGACTTCAATAGGAGTGATTCTCGCTCTCGAATAATTTAAGTCTTCTTTCTCAATTCCTCTTACATTCGTGCACATCTCTCTTTCTCACGCACACACTCACACACACAGACACACACACACACACACACATTACATTAATTTCCATTACTTAGAGAGCCCTTTAGTGTGTGGGGAGAGAACAACTCTTAACAGCTATGGCTTTTCAAGTGTCAATCAACATAAATAAGAAGGAGTAGAAAGGATGCAAAGAAAACAGGGAGTATATAGTAAAGCTGTGTAAATCACCATTAATGAAAGAGATTGAGAGGATGAGTAGCAGAAAAGGCGACACAATGAAGCCACAAGAGAGAGTATCCCCACCGGCATCAATCACCACAAGATGAAAAAGTGGAAGTGGAAGCAGTGCAGGAAGACGTGTTTAACATTCTCCGTCCGTCATTTAAAAGTAAGTTAGAGGAACACCTTTCTGGTGTTTCAAATTGAGGAGGGAGAGGAGGAGAGAGGGAGGGAGGGAGAAGGAAGAGAAAAATGGCAGCATTAGAGGGAAAATGGGATTTGTGGCCACTAGAGAATCTCACGGCAGTATTACCTCGTTGGATTGGAAGCATGGCAGATGGACGCAGCAAATGATTTACACACACACACACATTGTAGAACAGACATATACACTCACTGCTACCCACATATTTATTCATTCAGTTCAGCAGTCTGGGGTATAATTATGACTGTGCTTCCATTTTTCAGTAGGGGAATAAAAATAAGACCTAAAAACTACTGCCATGCATACTGCTCTGGGAGGCTGAGCTAAATGCTACTGGTCAAAATAACTGTTCACATGCAAATGTCTGCTATTTAGCACTAAACACAAAGTATAGCTTTGGCCTAAATGCTAACATCAGCATGCTAACATGGTTACAATGGCAATGCTAGCATGCTGTTTTTGCAGGTATAATGTTAAACATGGTTACCATGTTAGTTTTAATAAGTTTAGCATGCTATTTGGCAAGTTGGCCAGTTCTGCACAAACCAAAGTTAGAACTGATTTGAACTGATGATAGTGCTAGGTGTAAAGTAGTGTTTGAAAATCAGGGATTGATGCATAGACTGTATTTGTAAAAAAACATCTCACTTTTATGTATGAAAAGTACTGTATAAAATCTGATTGATTGATTGCTTGATTGAATAATTAAATGAATGTCTATACCAAATTGGCCAATCAATTTTTTGATATGTTGCGATATTTCAGTGGATAAGTAAAGAATAAGCTAGTAGTCAGACAATTAGTAGAGTAGAGTGAATAAGAGTAATTCAATTCAATTTAATTAAATTTTATTTATAGTATCAAATCATAACAAGAATTATCTCAAGGCACTTTACAGATTTACAAGGACCCAACAGTTCTAGTAGTTCCCTCCAGAGCAAGCAACATAGCGACAGTGGCGAGGAAAAACTCCATTTTAGAAGGAAACCTCGGTCAGACCCAGGCTCTTGGTAGGTGGTGTCTGACGGGCCGGTTGGGGTTGCAATGAATAGTAGCAATAACAGTCACAGTAAAAGATAATGGAATAGTGACTAAAAATAGTAGTTTGTAGTAGTTCATGGCGTAGCAGGGCACCGCAGAGCATTGCAGGATGTAACAGAGCCATGCAGGACATGTAGCAGGACCACGACGACAGCTGCAATCATGATTTTGGAGCCTCCCTGATCCAAGGAAACATAAGGACTTTGGGGAATGACCCCCTAGAGCTAGGTTAGTATCAGGCATTTCTGGGACATGGATGCACACAAATGGAAAGATAAAGGAGAGAGGAGCTCAGTGTGTCAAAGGAAGTCTAAAAAAACTATTACAGCATAACTAAGAGAGGCAGGATAAAGAGAGGAGCCTGGTCGGGCTGTACTTCCCTGCCTCTCTCTAGTTTTATTATAGTAGAACTGAATTAAAATATGTTTCAAATACATCTTAAGATTTAGAGGTTGCAAAAGAGGAAGACCCAACAATTCCATTAATTCCCCCAAGAGCAAGCAATTAGTATGACAGTGGTGAGGAAAACTTTCTTTTAGGGAGAATCCTCGGACAGACCCAGGCTCTTGATAGGCGTGTCTGACGGTGCTGTTGCCAGTGGCAATAATAGCCACAATAAAGATAATGGAATTATGACAAGAAGTTGTAGTAGTTCATAGTGTAGCTGGGCACTGCAGGGTGTCACAGGGTTTAGGATGTGGCATGGCACTGCAGAGCATAGCAGGGTGTAGCAGGGCGTTGCAGGACATACCTGGGCGCAGAGCAGGACCATGGTGACAGCTGCAACCGTGACTTAGGTGCCACCATAATCCAAGGAAAACGGCTAGGCGACAGAAAACATAAGGGCTCCGGGGAAGTAGCTCCTCGTAACAAGTATTTCTATGAAAGGGAGGCACAGAGATGGAGAGGAGAAGAGAGGAGAGGAGAGAGGAACTCAGTGTGTCAAAGGAAGGAAGTCCCCCCGGCAGTCTAAAACTATAACAGCATAATTAAGAGCTGAAGCAAGACAGACCTGTGCCAGTTCTATAAGGGTTGGTAGGTGAATCTGAAGACTATGAAGAGAAGCCGAAAAAAGAAAGGGTGCTGTGTCTGCAGCAATACACCCTCCCCCTATTGGTAGACATTATCTTCTCGGGACCGTCACGCAATTTCATGGCAATCTATTGACTATTTGTTGAGATATTTCAGTCTGGACCAAAGTGGTGGCCTTACAAGTTATACTGATTGATCTAATGACACCATTGATGACACTGATTATCAGCTGAAAACTTTCAAAGGCTTGAACTACTCCAGCAGCCTGATTTTGATTAATAATACACCTTGTTATGAATTGGCTTGGTACAGTAAGTGCCATAACTATGGCATGTTTGTAGGGGTTTCCTGTTGCTCTTTTCTACTTTTTTTCAGCACTCAATACAAGCTTTGTGTGACACTTTGGCAGTGATGTACATAAGCTCTGCTCAAAATGCTGAGACCTTCAAATCAGTCAGATAAGAAGCGCCAGGCAGAACACTGGAGTCGTGCGCACTACCAGCTGATCAGCCTGTGTCTGACAGCGCATCAGCTGATCAATCAGTTGACCTTTAAGATTATCAATCTTACTCAAACAACTCAATGAAGCGCCCTTTATAATCTGACAGCTCACACTCCCTCACCACCTGTACACAAGATGCTGCCTGAGCTGTTCCTCAATACCGTGTTTTGCTTTCTTTTCATATGGACTGATATATCTTTTTTTTGCGTGCTGGTTGAACTTATTTGCGGAGAATCTTTTTCACCACATTCACATGTATACATGTAATAAATCCAAAGACAATTTCAATCATAATAAGGATATCAGACACAGGTCCAATGTGATTGTGTTTATATACTGTAAATGCAACCATTTAACATTAATATTCAGCACCTCACTGCCAGTGACACATACAGTATGCAATTGGCATGTATACAATAGAATGCAAACTTCAATAAGAAAAGCAATCAATCATGAAGGAACTTATTGAAATGAACCTTTAAGGAGTCTATACGTTATCCCCTGTTTATGGCATCGCAGTGGAATAGTGGAAGTCAGTAATGAAGCTGGATACTCTAGAGAAAATCTATGTTCAGGGAGAAAATGAGTTATGCTCTTGCTCCTTAAGCAGCTGTTATTAGATTGGTTTATAGCGAGGAAATTAACCTCTAACTTCCCAGGGGGAGTCATTCCTATTTTAGATGTAAATGTATTTAACCTTTTCTGGCCGCTGGCTGCATGCCTCTAGGAAAAGGCTGCTTTGTGGTCTGAGTTAGCTATAGCTTGGCGAATTTATGGGTTTGTGGTCTTTATGAGCTTAATTTGTTTAACTTCAACACCACAGTTGCCTCAGTATTAACATAGTAATGATTTTAAACATGTATTTGGATGTAGGGGTCAATAAGGACATTTTTATGAAAATGTGTCTCTTGAACCAGAGATGGAATATGATAATTAGCTAGCTTCATATATGTTAACAGTCATTCATCATAGGTGTTTGTTGTGTAAACCGTCGTCACGCCTTTATTTAGACAGGTGCTGTTACAGAGAGAGCCACAATGCTCGCACAATAATTAGCACTACAGGATGTACCACAAAGCAAGTTCTACAGAGCCAGGGTTTCAGGTGACAATAACAGGTGCCACTGTTCAGTTCAGTTCAGTCACTTCATCATTTCAAATGGGAAACTTGATATGCAGTCAGGAGTGAAAGATAAAAAAGAAAAGCATCCAAACAACATACAAATAGACAAGACAACAATACAAAGTCATGAGAACAAAAAGGCTTCCTGCATGCAATACACACAACCCAATGTATCACTACTGGAGCCATCTCTAAAAAACAATTCTACATTACATGTTCAAATTATGCTGAGTTATTGCACATAGGACAAAGAAGTTGTTACTCCTATTGCTCTTGAATCAGGGTACTCTAAATCTGCAACCTGAGGGGAGGGTTACAAACTCAGGCTGAAGTCTAATGTAGCTCAGCAGCTCAGCGTAAATTCTTTCAGGAAGACCTAACTTTTAATCGATGCTCTCCTAAATCAAATCAGCTGATATCACGATATCACCATAATTTCCCTTTTTTTGGATCAATAAATATCTATCTATCTATCTATCTATCTATCTATCTATCTATCTATCTATCTATCTATCTATCTATCTATCTATCTATCTCCAAATAAATTCATACATTTTATGATGCTGTGTATAACTGTTGCATATCTGCAAACTAGTCTCTCCTGATTGAAATGTAGCTCAGCGTTAATTTTTTCAGGAAGACCTAACCCAATCAGAATCATACACAAATTTCAAGGGCCAATTACAGAGTCACAATCCTGCTTTAAAATCTGCTTTTCCCTCTGCTATTAGGTGTCATTTCAGGCAAAGAGTGCAACCCTCCACCTCTCCTTCCCGCTCCAGTCATCTACTCCAGCTGACCGGTCCAGAGCCTCCTTCAGTCTGGTCTTCGGGCTCCTTCATCACCACCACCCGTGATATTACAGCAAAAAGCAACACTCTTGCTGCAAATAAGGCAGAAGAGGAATGCTGGCAGAAAATCGTGTACTACTATTGTGTAACCTCATAAGTTAATATATAATTTATAAGTTAATATATTTATCATCAAGGGAATGGACCCAGATTACTTGAGGTGCCATATAGAGATGGTACATCTGTTATGATTTCACAGAGACCCAAATGCAGACTCATGACTAGAAGGGGATTTATTGTAAGGAAAAAAGGGGACTGGAGGTGGGATGAGCGAGGAGGCTGCTGGCAGGGGGTTGGTAGTTAGGGGTAATGGCTGTAGATGCTTGAGCGAGGCAGATAAGTGAGCTGGGATTGGAGTGGCTTGCTGCGGTGGCTGAGGGTAGGTAGGCAGAGGAGAATGAGGTCAGGTCAGGCACAAAAATACTCAAGAAAAATACTAGAACAAGGAATAGCCTGAAGCGTTATCCACCATGATAGCAGACTGAATGATCTGGAGATGAGAGGCTGAATGAGCCGGGTAGGTATAATGAGCTTGATAAACTTGATGGAAGGCAGATCAGCAGTAGCCAGCAGAGAGCAGAGGAGCACCACGCCCGCAGACACAGGAACACATAGGAGAGGGGAAAACATGGAGGATGTTATAGAGTGTATGTACTGTATATTCATGTATTGCTTTAACACTGAGGTTCACTTTGGAAAGAAGTTTTGATTACACCTTTCATGTGTTAACCCTTACTAACCATCCAAATATGTTTTGATGTATCAATTCTCTCCCAGTGTGGAAACCAATTTAATTTTTGGACAAAATAAAGTAGTATTGATTGAACATTATCTGTGAATGAAGACTTATATTAGAGGGAAATGGCCAGAGAACACTACAAACATTCAGTAGTTTAGTGAGAGCAACAACAACCTTACAAATAAAATAAAACTGTGTTCTTGCTCAGATTCTCTGCATTACTGATAAAGGTTCACTTGGCAAAAACCACTGCAGGAGTTTTTAAGCCAACATCAAGTCAAAATCTTACTTGCTCACTAATCTCACTTCGTGGTACAGCCCTCTGGTTTGCCAGAGGGATGGGTTGCACTGCTGGAAAACAGAGGTGAGTTGAAACATGATGTTATATTTTCTTTTCTTACAGGCTGCATCACTGATGGATTTGTATACTTTTTGCCATTGAAGACTTATAATTGATGGCCACTGCAAGCGAGACGGACTCACTTCCTCACATCATACAGAGAATCTCTTTGCTATTTGTCATTCTATTTTTTATACTTTACTCTCCTGTCTCTATGTGGTGCAGGGCCAGCTCTGTCTGTATCTGCATATGCTTCACTGCGGTTATCGTTGATTGTATTTTTTGTATAATGGGTAACCCTGTATTATAACCATTACTATCAAATTTTAAATTGATAGTTAAGCATTTACAAGTTGAGTTAATAGTTATTTTACTTATTACAATGAAATAATATAATTAATCATGTATGCTAATAACCAATTATAAGTAATGATTATGCATGTTCAATATTATTATATATATATAACTCAATTTATAATATATAATTCAATATTTGTAATTGTCAAATGTGAAGTTCTAGTCCCAAACTAGCTACAGCCTTATCTACTGTAGAAGAGTAGTACTTAGAGTAGTTAAGTACAGCATCATGTCCCTATGGTGTACTCAGAGATGTATTGTTTATAGTTTTATGAATTAGAATAGAATACAATATATTTTCTATGAATGGAAAGCACAGGTATAGTTGTGAAGCTATACCTAACTACACTTTCTTTTTACATATCTTAGCCCAGAAATATTTGGTCGTTTCAATTACTGCAAAAGGGCTGGGATCACACACTATACCGTATGTCTATAGTACCTTACCACTGCTGGGATTTTAGGAGGATTTGGCAGTATAAGAAATTCAACACAAAAGCCGTCTCCAGAATAACTCTGCAGCCCAATTTAATTTTCTCATCCCCCCCAACTTCAGGTCTTGGCCCAGCCTGTGAGAGAATAATCTGCAGCGTCAATGTATAATTAACTAGAAAGGCCAAAAGATCCATCTGGTTTTCAATTAGACTGTTATCTCCTGAGAATGGGTCTAGCATTTGACTTCTATCTATAGAATTCAAGTCATCAAGGTCATTAAATTAATGTCTCCCATGTCTGAACCAATCCCCAGAGATAACTGCAGATATTCACTAGGTTGGATATGACATCTTTCTCATGTAAAAGTTCCTCAGTATTTTTCTAAAAGTCCATCCTGTGTGTGTTGAACACAGGCCTTGTTAAATGCAGTAGGGAAAATGCAGTTTATGCTAGAATAGATTTTACACACTACATTGCCCCTGATATAAGGACATGAAAAGGACAAATGGACAAAACACAAATGTAGTATCATGTCACAGATCAATAAGTGACTAAGTGAAAATACTAATATAATATATAAAGATTATATCTCAAACAGATATGACATCTGCTGCACTCCATCTTCAATGTGTCCAACAACTTCTAATACTTTTCTAGCATAGCCCAGGTCTTTATGATGATAGCTCGTTATTTACAGGGCATTAATCAATACACCGGGGGATTGTCTTTGAGATTGCTTTCCTTTGAATGAATGAAGGCTGGTGTGAGATTTAGGCTTGATTACACATTGAATATGTTTTTCTCTTTAGCCCTGATGTTTTTCTTGTTTACGTGTTTCAGTGGGTTTTTCACCTTGGAGAGAAATCCATTGCTGTTAAGAGTCATTGATTACCAGCAACATTGTATGTGCGTGCGTGCGTGCGTGCGTGTGTGTGTGCGTGCGTGTGTTTGTTAAAGTAATTAGCATTCAGCTTATTTTATCGACTTGTTACTTTTAACAAACAAAACTTTACGTATTAGGTTTGTAGCTAAATAAATGCATTTGAGAAATAATTATGTGCAGGTTAATTAAACAGCA